>CAAKHG010001889.1:0-10413 GCA_901007715.1 Dactylopterus volitans
ACTCTTTTTTTTTCCCCCAAAAAAAAAAAAAAAAAAAAAAATTAAAAAAAAAAAAAAAAAAAAAAAAAAAAGGCAAAATGGCACTCGACCCATTTCCTCTCTGGACCGGCGGGTTTTAACCCGCGGCCCGACATAAGACTCCGCCCACTCGTCATCCTGAGCTCATTCAACCATCATCGCCACAAAAAAACAGAAAAAAATCACCAAAGCAACAAGACAATACCTAAAAAAAAATACTCATCTCCTTAAAAAAATAAAAAATATTCAGGACTATCAGCTCTTCGCTTCTTTTTTCTTCTTATATAAAACACCAGCAAGCAAAAAGAAAAAAGTTAGGAATACTGAGGTAACTTTACCCTGAGGTAGGTTTTTTTTTCTTTTTCATTACTTGTCTAATCTGTTCTAATCTTGGCGAGAGCGTCCAGGCGTGGACCCCGCCCCTCATTATCATACGCGGGCGGGGTCTGGAGGCTCCGCCCACAGGCCTTCGGCAGATCGGGAGAGAGAGCCGGGAAGCCGCTCCCCTTCTGTCTGATTTTACGTCGGCTTCGGGTGGTTGCTACGGCTACGAGCACCAGACGCCATCTTTGTGCTCGACGGGCGAGCGCTCGATGCTGGTGGATGGCGACGGGTGAGCGCGGCGGCGTCTGGTCTCGAACCCTGCGCGCTGCCTTCCACACATTCGCCCGAGGGGCCGGGCTAACTCACATATCATATATATAATATATATAAAATATGCCGTTTAAGGCGCGGGCCGCGCGCCGGCTAGCATGGCTGCCGGCTTTCGCACTGGTGGTTTTTCCTCAGTTGGACCTGAGCTGAGCCGCTGCAATAGAACTGCAGGACCAGCTGCGACCTCCGCTGACCTCACTGTCTCCTGCTGCGCCGGCTGCCTCTCGACTAGATGAGGGGCGTGGCCTCCGCCCCCGGGGCCTCGTGGTAGGCTACATTGTTCTACGCGTTGTCGGCGAGGGGCGAGGACGTGTATAAAAGCGACCCCTTTGAAAAGGAAGGCACGGCAGGCCGGCACAGCGTCTCTGGACATTTACATGAAGATTATATATTTACAACCTCATATTTTCTTCTTTTTTTTTCTAATCTCCCCTCCTCTGGGAGAAGTCTTCAAAGAGCAGTGTTAACATCTGCGGCCCCTCTTCTAAACTCACATAGGCTGAGGGGGGTTGAAGGTGGGAGTGGCCTGCGCCAAACCCTCCACCTACCCCCGCGCGCCGCTGCAGCAGGTTCCCTCCTCCCTCTCCCGGCTCCGCCTCACTGCATTCTATCAATAATAGCTCTGAATAAAACATTTCTATACATATATCTCTATTTTTTTTTTTAAAAAAACCACCCTTAAAATATAAGACTGACTGCAGATGGTCGGAGAGGTCCGCAGGGGGCGACGGAGGTACAAACCGGCCCCTGCTAGTGTGTCTGGGAGGGATCCTCCCGCCGGCCAGCCTCCCCCCGCCACAATGGGTGTGCGCGCCAGCACGGGTGTGAGCGGCGGCGGCGGCGGCGCAAGGTGCCGTCGTCACGCCGACAGAGCGGTCGGTTCGAACCCCGGCCGGCGCGGGCGAGGAGGCGACTGCGGCGCCGGCGAGGCACACTAGGAGGACACCAGCCCTCCCTCTCTCCTTCCCTCCTTTCCTTCATTCCTCCATCCTCAATCAGTCCCTCCTCTGGCCTGGCATCTGGTCTCTTTTTTTTCATTTCATCTTTTTGATTTGATTCGTCTCCTCTCTCGTTAGAAACGTCCGCCGCTCTCCCCGGCGATCGGGCGCGCTCCCTCCCTCTTTGTATCTCTCCCTGTCTATCGCTGGATCCGTGTGTCGCTCTCCTGTATCCGTCCGTCCGTTTGTCTGTCTATCCGTCTCTGCGTGTGTCTGTCTGTCCGTCCGTCAGGCGGCGGGGCGCCCCACGGTGGAAGAGGAGGGCGCGGCCACCCTCACTTCCTGCGCTGTTGGTGGTCTTGAGACAGGCCCTGCGTGGGGCTGCCCATCTCCGTGAAGCCCTGCGGATGAGGGGCGGGGCCCACGCCCGTCCCGCCCTTCTGCGGCTGCTTGACCTGGGTCAGGATGTCGCGGATCTTCCTCTGAGCCAACTGGAGGACAGAGGAGACGGAGGTGAGCACACGTCTGCCGCCCACAGGCGGACCAGAGAGAGGGGGGGGGGGGGGGGGGGGCGCCGGGGCTGCAGGCCTGAACACCTCAGAGTTCAGCTGCTTTCACGCTGGCCAAAGACCTGCTAACTGCACACTGACTCCCAGTCCTGGTCCTCACGTGGGGCCGGGACACCAAACATGGTCTAGCAGACGTCTAGACCATGTTTGGTGGGGGGCCCCCCCAAGACCGGGATTAGGAACCACTGCTATCAACCATGAGGGCCATGAGGATTGGGGGAAACAAGCCGAGACCACCTGCTGGGCTAACCATAGAAATGCATCATAATTAGCCTCATGTGGCTAGCATTTGTGAAGAATCCATGAAATTGTTAAGATTCCGTCATATTGTTGTGCTACTTTGACCAGTTACAGTGTTAAATGCCACTGCAGTATGTTACTAGTTTGGAAATACTGCTAGCTAGATGCTAATAGTTAGGTATCTCTGCACTTTTCTCATGTATTGATGAAGATGCAAGTAAGTTAACTGTAGAATTCTAAGTCACTTGGATGAGAACTCGTTAGGTTCTGGTCCTTCTTCTTCGGCTCAGAGTCCAGATTTAGAGACTTTTCGGAACCTCTAGAGTCGCCTGATCAACTGTAAACTTCCTGGCAACAGGCGCCATGACTGAGCCGTGACAAGCCCACATATGTGACGCAGTCATCGACCAGGAGGGGTCCCCGCTGAGCCTGGCTGCTTTCCAAACCACGTCTTATCACGACAACACACATGCGAGGCGACACGGAGGTTCTCTCCAAGAATGGAACCAACATTCCACCATTTTCATGTCCGTCTCTTCATCTATGACTGTTTGATGTTCTGTTTGCCAAAGAGGGAGGCGTGGCCTACCTGGCTGGCGTAGAAATGTCCGTTGATCTTGACGATGACCTGGTCGTTTTCGTCCGGCGTCTGCTCTCTGGGGACCACCACCTCAGCCGCCGTCAGGTTCTGCAGCTCGTTCACCTGCAAACAGGAAGTGCCGTCGCGTGATGAGACAGAGACGAGCTCAGGGTTGAATCACAAGGCTGATAAAAATGAGGAGGAGCCAGAGTGTGTGGCAGCGGCGGCGGGGGCAGCGGTGGTGGTGGCGTTGGGGGCGGGCAGGGTGAGGGGGTTGGGCGGCGCTGTGCTGCACCAAGACTGGTATCACACACAATATGCAGCTCCAAATGTCGGCCATGACAAAGGTTCAGGTTGCTCACCGTCTTGCCACCTTTGCCGATGACCCTTCCTGCGGCGGCGGCGGCCATCTTGATGTGGGTCTCCAGCTTGACTTCCTCTTTGGGACCAAAGAAGTTCTCCTCCTTCAGTTTGCCGTAGATTCTGCCCTGAGCCTGCGGGAGGAAGGAGGCGTTTTTAGTTCCGGAGTCTTGTTGGGAACGTTGAGCACCTGACGATCACGTGACGGTTCGTGTCTCCTGAGTCAGTCACCTTGAACTGAGCCTCCGGAGGGCCGGTCACAATCACCATCCTCATTTTAGAGTCCGGAGTCTCAGCTGGAGCGATCTGGAGTAGAGTACAGCAGGGTGGAGTAGGGTAGCATAGGGGTTGGTAGGGTAGGGCGGTGCAGGATTTAGTAGGGTAGCGTAGTGAAGGGTGAGGTAGAGTAGGTCAGGAGAGGGTGGGGAGGGAGCGTAGATCAGGGGCATGGTGGAGCAGAGTAGCATGGAGGTTGGTAGGGTAGTGCAGGGTTTAGTAGGGCGGTGTAGGGTAGGGGAGGTAGAGTGTGGTAGAGTAGGGTAGGGCAAAGTAGAATCGGGCAGGGCAGGGTCAGGTAGGGTGGGGTCACGGAAAGTAAAGTAGATGAATGATTTACATCATGCCCGACCTTTGTGCACCATGTTTGTTTTTTTATCTTCAATAAGACCTACTTCAGCTTTACATAACACCGATCGCCTAACATGAGACGAATAAATGCGTTTGAGGATCCTCTGATCCTGTCTAAAAAAACAGTGAACATAAACAGGCAAGAATCATAAAAACCACAACAAAACTAAAATTATAAATAAATATTGCATCAAATTATGTGCTGAGAGCAGCAGTCCTTCCAAGAGTCCTCAATAGTACTTCATTTACACTCTATGGTATTATAGAAGTGGTTGAAAATTGTACACAGTTACCCTCACAAACCGTTTTGCGTTAGAATTCAACCCTGAGACTGAGCGTCTGCGTGTGAGCGCACCTTAATGGAGGCGCCGGCGAAGCGGCTCAGCTGCTTGATGTGCTGTCCTTTCTTTCCGATGATGGCGCCGACCGCCTGTGCCGGGATGTACACGTGGACCGTCTCCTGCTCCGGAGCCTGAACGCAAATGTAGCAAAGCAGTCAGCACCCACAACGTCTTTACAGCGTGGCCTCGGCTTCGAGGTTCACGCTCAGCTGGATATTCGGGCTATTTTGAGCACTAAAACTAAAACTAAAACCTTGAATCCCTGAAACCCCGTTTCCACCAAGCAACTTGGTCCGGTACGGTACGGCAGTTTTTGGTGTTTCCGTTGACAAACGTTGTGGATTGTACCAAAAAAAACCAAACACAGCATACCAGACCACCCTGATCTTGGTAACCGCTCCGTTGGCGTACCTGTCACATTGATCCTGCACCCGAAGGGTGGCGCTAGGCAGGCTGCAGTCACTGATTGGTCACACAGACCAAGACGCAACGGTGGAAACAAATCACAAACGCGTGTTTAAATATATCGTCCATTTCACCAGTGGAGATTCCAGACTTTTGGCGTTTCTGTGGAAAATGGCGGCGCGTGATTGCGAGACATCCAGGAGCCAAGACGTTCCATCAAGCGAGGAACCAGAAGGTTCTCTGGCTGGTCTCTCAGAGAGGCGGCGGAGGGCTTCCAGCCAACGGCCGAGCGACCAAGGACCAGAAGCTAAAAGCTCAGCAGTGATGATCCTGGTGTCAAAGACCACAACAGCCGGAGTGTGTGGATGGGAAGACCTGGAGGAGGGTCCACATGATGCCCATCCGGAGTAAACCCCGCCTACCATGTACGGTACGGTCTGCAGTGGAAACGCTAACTCGATCCAGGGTTTACCGTTCTAACGTGGAACGTACAGAACCGAACTGCTGAGTGGAAACGGAATCTCAGTGACCGTCACAAGGATCAAGTCTCTTTGCTGCCATATTTCTCCATTATGACTTAAACTCACTCCGAAGCAGCTGTAGGGAGCTCCGCCCACGGCGTTCCCAGGCGGCGGAGGCATGTTAGAGGAAGACGGGAAGAGGCCCAGAGCGCCCAGGTTGAGCCCAGGAATGAGATGGGTCTGTTGCTATGGAGACAACCACAAGTTAGAAACCATCGGGGGGCAGGAGGAGTGTCATGCTACTTCAGATGTACGGAAAATATGGGCCGCCCCTCATCAATCAATCAATCAATCAATCAATCATATGGTGACTATGAGGTTCTCATACACGGTTTAAAATACAACGATGACTTATGATTGCTTGCAGAATTCCGTCATTCTTACTGGTTTCCTGGTGGCCGTTGGCACACTGGTGTGTTGGTTATTGGTGGGTTATTAACCAGCAGGTCATTCATGTGATGGGATATTAGTGCTTGGGTTCATTGGTGTAACTGGTAATCAGTGCTGTAATCGGATACTGATGCGACTGTTCTTGGTAGGATCGCGGCATGATGGGATATTGGTGGGATTGGTCATTGTTAGGATACTGATGTGTTTGGTGTTTGTTTTTTAGATGTTTATGGAAGTGCTGGGAGACTGCTGTGATGGTTTATCTGTGTGTGTGTGTGTGTGTGTGTGTGTGTGTGTGTGTGTGTGTGTGTGTGTGTGGGCGAGCAGACTCACATTCATGGCAGCGATGTCGTTCTCATAGGCCTCCCTAACCTTCTTCATGATCTCCACCTCGGCGTGGCAGCAGGCCTCGATGGGGCCTTTGACGGTGATGGTTCTCTCCGGGTTGTAGAGCGTCAGATCCTGGAGACTGTGGACACGGCGGAGGGTGGTTATTGATACCAGCAGCCGATCGGCTCATGCATAAGTGACTTCTCCGGCCCTCCGTTCTTTCAAATGGAGCAGAGGAAGCCAATGATTGATCTCCTGCTCCGTAATGAATGCACATAAAACTCGGCCTGGATGTCAGTGTTACACAGTCCTTCACCGCCCGTCACCAAAGCGGCTGTAAAACACCCGTCAATTAATCACTTCAATGATAAAAATAAAATGTGCAACACCATCAAACATCTGGCTGTTCGGGTGTGTTTCAACTTAGTTTTAGCCTTAAGAGTAGAAATGGATCAGGTAGAAGATCAGAAGACTTTATTGAGCCCACAAAAACGGGGAAAATTGTCACAGCAGCTCGCAGAGAAGGAGAAGGTGCAAAGGAGGCAAAAGGTGGATGCGAGCAAGCGGGTTAGGGGTGTGTTTGCGTGTGTGTGTGTGTGTCTCACGGGGAGATGGTGATCTTGGTGTCGGTGTCCTGCTCCACTTTCTTCAGGTTGCGTCCCTCTTTCCCAATCAGGCGTCCCACAAAGTTGTTGTGGGCCAGAATCTTCAGAGGAACCTCATCGGCCCTGCAAGCGTCAACCAGCCGTGAGATTCAACGCGACATGTGTCACCTATTACAAGCCCTCAGGCGGCCATCATCATCATCATCGTCATCATCATCATCAGGGTGGCGGTGGTCTACACGCAAGTTTGAAACCTACGTCTTGGTGTCCTTCGCTTCCTGCTGCATGATGTCCAGGATCATGCGGCAGGCGGCCGAGCAACCCTCGGGGGTGGAGTGGATGCTGATTGGCTTCTCGGCGGCACCTGCGTTCTCCTTACGGTGCACGTCAATCCTGTCCGAAGGGGGAAAGAAGGTGAGCGTAACTCTAATAAATCGCTCTGTTGAGCCTGACACATTTGACCTGAAGCCGAGCCGAAGAATAAGCGGAATATAAGAGGACGGGTAACCCTAAGAGGTCTGGTAAGAGACAAGAGGACATCTTTGGTTGTTGAAGATGTTTCAGCTTCATCTGAAAGGCTTCAGTGGTTCTAATTCGGGGGGCCGGGGTCACAGGAGATCCAGCTCTTGTAGGACTGAGGACAACCTGAGAGTCAGTCACCTGGGACTCGTTAAGGTCGCCTTAAGAGAGTCACTGAACCACCAGCTGTTGGAGTTAAGTGGTGTCCTCCAGCGACTCACATGAGTCTGACTGGTGGAGTCCCGGGAGTCTCAGTACCCGGGACTCCCCACCACTCAGTTAGAAGTGAAAGCGCCTTTGGATCAGTGGTGAAAGGTCTTCAACAACCAAAGAGGTCCAGTTGTGTTCTGCCTGAACTCTTCGGACCACCAGGACCTTGATGACAACAGAGCCAGTAAAAGCTCCTGCGTGTCAGAATGAAGAACTCCAGTTTGGGGTGTCTGACACACTCCAGTTGTACAAAATGAGACGTTGACGTAGGTTATTAGATGGTAGGAGGCGCTCGCATGGACTGAACCAATCAGTTACTCGCCAGGTGCAACGTGGCGCGTTGCTTCCTGAACCTGTTTTTGCCGCCGCGCACGTGGCCACTCACTTGCTCTGCGTTTGCTTGGTGATGTTGCGGATGGTGGCCCCTTCCTTCCCGATGATGGCGCCCACGTACTGCGTCGGCACCAGCAGCCGCAGGGGGATGTCGACGTGCGGAGGCTTGCAGGGCATGCCGCCGCTCGGGGATCCGCCGCGGGGGCCGCCGCGGGGCCCGTAACCGGGGCGCCGGCCGTTGTCCGGCCCCCGCTGGCCTCCCTCCAGCTCGGAGGTTTCATCGGGGATGTAGGAGACGCGCAGGGCGTTGTTCTCAAACTGGTATCCATTCAGCTTCTGGATGGCTCTGAGAGAGGAACCGGCACATGAGCGGCGGCGAAGGCGGCGAAGGCGGCGAGGCTGGTTTACATTCACGCCCGCAAGTGATTGGACAGTCACGCCATTTTTGTCACTTGTACCCCAACATCACGGATGTCAAATCCAGCGATCAAGACTCGTTTGGAATTGCAGCCGTTTTTTGTGCAGAGTTTTCAGAGTGTCAAAAGTAAGTGGACAAACTGACGTGACTCTAAGTACAAGAATTGTTTTTAATGTCATCCCAGAGGACCTGAGGCGCAGAGCGGGTCTACAATCACTCCACAACATTCGGAGGGAGCCACAAGCGGAGCTGGACTGGCTGAACGGCCGTCCGCCCACACGGACGTGGATGTAGCCATTCACACAAGTGGCATTAATCTTTAATCACCCAATCACGTTCTGGCCCTCCGCTTGACTCAGTAATTACGAGCCTCCATTAGCAGCGACGCTACTCAAAAGAGGCACTTGAAGGTCTGGAGATGTTGAGTTTGATGCTGCGTTCAGGTGCCTCTCACATCCAAACACAAGACGTCTGATCCAGCATCACTGAACTGACCCCAAACACACCGCTTAATAATTATTAATAATTATTAATGTTTTGAAAAATGGTGGGGGGTTTTGGGTGCATATGGCACGATCAAAGCCTCGCCGATGTACTCCGCCAGTTCTTAAGTCATTTTTTTGCTTTTTTGCTAATTAAATCAGTAAAAAAAAACCCACTCTGACATTAAATCTATATTTACAATTATAGGAATTATACATTTAAAAGTCGGTGCAGTTTATAAACCATTTATATAGAATAACTGTACCTCTGTTTTCGTTATTTTGCTGTTATACTGAGGACCTTCACAGTTCGAACAGTTGTAAAACTTCAACTTGGTAAAATGTTACATGAACGTGAAATAAGAGGCGACGTTGTGAGGCCGAGATGGACAGAAGGTTTGTCGTTGTTCAGACGCGTTTGTGGATTGTGACTGAACACCGAGCTTAAACTCGCCACTAAGGCGTCACCTTGTTAAAATCACACTGACATCGGTATTATGGGCAAAGTCATTATAGAATATGAATAACTGCATCGACTTTGCAGCTCGGGACAAGACCGGTTGTAGTTTTGCGAAACAGCCACTAGATGGCACCCGCGGAGCGTAGAAGGCGCGGCCTGCCCTCGCTGCGGTTCGGATCGCTTCAGATTCCACATAATCCAATCAAAAACAGACCTAATCTGGTTTTTTGTAACTTTAAATGTTTGACCGTCGTACATTTCTCGCTGGAAATATACAATAAAAGCAAAACAAGGACGTCATTTTCAAACAAACAGAGAAAATGGCCTGGGAAGAAAGCGGCCTTCAAGGAAAGTTAACCAAGACTGAGGAACGCCGGGAGGAAGCAGCAGAGGAACTTACTGCCTGGCGTGCTCCCGCGACGCATACGTGACGTTCACCACCGCCGTCTCGCTGTCGGTGTTCACTGGCAGAGGACAAAGAGACGGTCGACCGTTAGTCGTCACAGGGGACGAGGGCCAGTCTGGTGGAGACCGCGGGGCTCGTGTTCCTCCGGGTTTCTCCGTGACGGTTTAAGAACCTGAGCTGAGATCTGACGTGAGCGACGGCTAATGAAGCCAAAGATGAGGATGAGCGCGACCTCCAAACGATTAATCAGCCACAGTTCTGCTCGTCGGAACCATCTGATGACCTCACTGAAAACACCTGCTGTATCTGGTGTTACTGGTCTTACTCGTATTACTGATGTTACTGCTGTATCTGGTGTTACTGGTCTAGCTGATGTTACTAGTGTTTCTTGTGTTACTGCTGTATCTGATATTATCGATATCACTGGTTTAACTGATGTATCTGGTGTTACTGGTGTATCCGGTCTCACTGATGTTACTGGTGTATCCGGTCTCACTGATGTTACTGGTGTAGCCGGTTTTCAGGTGTGTCTGGCCTATTTGATCGGGTGTATCTGGCCTATTTGATCGGGTGTATCTGGCCTATTTGATCGGGTGTATCTGGCCTATTTGATCGGGTGTATCTGGCCTATTTGATCGGGTGTATCTGGCCTATTTGATCGGGTGTATCTGGCCTATTTGCTGGTTCTGGTGTTGAAAGTGTAAGCGATGGTGCTGGTGTAGCTGGTTGCTGGTGAGACTGGTGTCACAGGTGCATCTGTTAGATCTGGTGTTACTGGTTTTCCGGGCGTATCTGGTGTCGCTGGTGTGAACCAATGAAAGTGAGGCTTGAGGTCGCACCTTGTTCGCAGTTCTCAACGGTTCCACACTGGGCCAGCAGACCATCCAGCACCTGAACACACACACACACACACACACACACACACACACACACACACACACACACACACACACACACACACACACACACACACATACACAATCTTTGGATACTCCTGCCCAGTTTCC
>CAAKHG010001896.1:4706-15337 GCA_901007715.1 Dactylopterus volitans
CCCCGACTGCCTTCCAGATGCCGCAGTCGTGTTTTTCTTTGAAGGACATCACTTTAAGTGTTATGTAAGGATAACCTCATCCTTCATGTGAATGTTGACCGGGTCAGTCAGAGCCTGAGTGTGTCTGTGTGTGTGTGTGTGTGTTTGTCCCTTTTGCATGTTGGATATGACACCGACAGATGGAGGAGAAGTCGGAGGTGGGAGGAGCCTTGGGAGGGGGTCATCCTTTCTCTTTGTATACGGGAGACGCCTTCTGTTGATTGGGCTGCTGTGTTTGGGGTCATGTTAGGCTTCATTTTTTTTTTTTTCCTCCACACAGAGGATGTTTTGTGTGGAGGATAGAAAAAAAATATTTTAAACGCTTTTAGTCTCTTTTTCTCCTGCCTCTTTGTTTGAAACTCATTCAGAATAATCCTTGTTTTGTGAGATTTCCAATTTTGGCAGGTCAAAATTTATTTTGTGAAAACTTTCCTCTTGGAGACCCAAAGGGAACATAAAACTCGAAATTTTTTTACTGTTGCTGCAAAGAATTTGATTATTTTCAATTAATTTAATTTTTTTTTTAAAAATCCTATGAGCATACGATAATATGGTGTTAGCATTTATACTATAGTAGTGTAGACTTTTACATTATAAAGTAATTTTAGTGACCAATTCGCTGCATCTGCTATGAAAGAAATAACTAAAAACATCCGTACCCCGAGAGCAAACAGTTATTCTTCATCATTACTTCCACTGGTCCATTTAAATTAGCTCAGCCAAAGTCAATTATGCGGAAAAAAAAAAAGCAGGTGCTTCTACACCTGTGAACAACATCGATTCAAATGCCTACGACTCCTCATCAAGCAGGGGATCTTTTATTTTCATTGCAGGTAATGTCGGGCTAAGCAGTGAGCATTAATAATGCATGCGCGAGGCTTGTGCTCCGCTGCTCTGTGCTGCTTCTAAATTATGGATCAAGCATCCAGTAGCTCCCCGAGTCTGTTCGCATCACCACATGCCTTTTTATCCAACTCGAGCTTTGTGGAGCCAAATGTTTTGCTAACTTGAACGGCTCAATCGTGAGCCAACCGAGAACTCACGGGCTGAGCAACCATGACAGAAATAACAGCGTACAAAACAAAGAAACAAGTATGGGAAGCTTCCCAAGGCCCACATAATTTTCATAATTTACTGTCTTTTTAAAGCCCTCCTCCTTTTTTTTTAATTTTTTTTTTTCCATTTTCAACCGCAAGAACCTCACACAATCTAATTCACTTCAGGAAATGTGGGAAAAAAGAATTAGTCCGGGAGATCGGTGTGGGAGAAAGTTGCATTTTCTGGTTGTCTGAGATGCCACATGGCCTCGCTCACAGCCAAGAGGGATCAGTAAGGTCTCATGGTGCAGCTTAATGGTCACACTTTTTCAGTTCAACGTTTCCCACTTCCTCGGAAGTCGGTGAGTGCAGCTTTGTGCCACCCAGTCTAGGTTGGAGAGTAATCAGTGTGGTCATTTCATAACAATGCCATTTGAGGAGAGCCGAGTACTTGAACTGGATTTTTCTAGTCGGCGGCAGAACGACAGCAAGCAACTCCCTTCTGCCTATAAACAATCCCCTATGAAGAACGTGAGTTCGTTAGACATCAAGCGGATTAAATGCTTTAGATCCCATCTTTTCTTTCTTTCTTTTGCTTTTGCTTTTTTTTTTTTTTTTGGTATCTTACACCCCTGCAGTCTGTGCCAAAAATTTGCTGATTTAGCTCCTTGCATGAATTACAACTGTGCCGTGGAGAGGCGCTTTTACCTGTGCCGGAGTGAGAGTCATTCTGCATATTCATTTCTATATCTTCTGCATATCAGCCTCAAATGTGCAGATGTTTGCTGTGATGTTTAACTGCGAGCCTCTGGAGCAGCTGCTCAGAGTAAACAGCTCAAAATCTCAAACGCATCTGGTTATGTGACTCAGCCAGAACACAGAAACCTCATCTGATCATTTATTTATTTATTACTTGAAACATTAATGGCGATTTTTAGGACGGTCTGACTGCTTGACAATTCCAATTTGCTGCAATATGAAAAGATTGAAATGGGATGAACAGTAAAAACTTTTATCTCAGCAGATAAAAGAAACGTTTTCCACTTGGAGTTTTCCATTTGAACAAAGTGGAAAATAGCAATGATACCTGTTATTGCAATACTCAACATATCATAACATCGCGACGCTATCATACTGTGACATCATGTCAGTAAACTACATCACATCAGTCGATCCCCTCTGTGCCTTCTAAGATAAAGTGACACATAATGAGTCTGAGGTCAACGGTGGTCACAATATTCGGTGGTCTCCCCTATTTATCGACTCATTTAAAGATTCCTTCCAATTATTTAACCTAATGAATAATCAAAACTTGATCTGTACCTGCCATTTCTGGATTAGCACACTTATGTAACACGTCTCGTTTCCCCTTCCGGGCACATTGGCTAATCACAGTAAAAGCGATTTCCAGTACAGTTGCTCCGAAAATGACAATTTTTAAAATCTTGAATATGTTCCCATGTTTTTTTGTTTTTTCAGCAGTTGCAGCCTCGTCAGGAACTACCTGCGAGTGAAGGTCATAATGCGAATCTGACAGCTTAATCAAGGGTCTCCTTACAATCTTTTTTCTCCTTCGTAGAATGATTATTTTATATATATATATATATATATATATATATATATATATATATTGGATATCTCAAGGTATCTCAAGGTATCTCAAGATATCTTGAGAAAACCATGACCTGGGCAAGTGAGAATATTCACAGGCTCATTATATCTTGGAATTTCCTTCCCATTTGTTTATACTGAAATGGAGCAACTGTGACTATGACTATATAATTTCCTCCGGGATTCATAAAGTATTACGGATTCTGATTCTGATTACCTGTAAGGAGCTGATACTGTGGCAGCGATGGTACAGAAAGGTCACAAGTACGCAATTACCATCACAGTTTAATATGGCTTGTTTACTTATTTACAACTATATAAATGGTGGCCTTAAAATTGAAATAAACAGACCTAAACTACCTACTTACATAAACTGCCGTTAATTCACATCCTTCACCGGCAAGCTGGCAGAACGGAAGCACCTCCGAGAGGCTTTGATGACTTAATTCATGACTATTTCAGTCAAACTGCTGAGGCTACGGCTTCGAGGCTGCAGTTCGTCGTAAAACACTTTCTTAGAAACCTTCACTGGTTGACAGGGAAAAGATAAAGAATAAATAATTAAAAAAAAAAAAAAACAGTAAAGGCCACAGTCCAGCACCGGATTACATCAGTGAAGATGCAGATAATCTATGCAGGGCTGGGCGAGGGTCAGAGCTGCACCCAGCGTCAGCGCGCTCGGTGCAGCCCAGCAGACGGACCAGCTACTTGGTATTCCGCTCAGGTTTGCATCAGAGTTCCAAGCGGAGAGTTGAGGAGGAGGAGGGATATTGCTCTGACTCATCCTTGATGAACGATCCCGAAATCTTGTATCATCTCCAAACCTGACCATGGAAACTGACTGTGCAGCCCTAAACGGAGCCGAGTCGCCCTGACTGAACGAGGACAGCGGTGCAAACGCAGATGAATTTAATTCCATTTATTGATTTGGATTTCAGGGGGTTTTGCATATTTAGGAGGCGGCCCTCTGTTTTAATACAGATCTCGGTGAAGGGTTACTAGTCGACTCCGAGTGGGCTTGGTGAATAATAGTCTGTGTCGTTAATACACTGCAATGCACCCAGAGACCCGATGATGTCTGGTTGTGTTCAGGGCTTCCACAGGAAATAAATTCCATTGTTGTTGTTGTTGTTGTTACCCTGAGAAATGAGTGACTCTAATTCACAATACAAGCATGGATGCAAGCACACACACACACACACACGCGCGCGCGCATGCACAAGCATGCACCACAGTAATAAACCAACACAAAGAGGAAGGTCGTAAATCTATGCGGCTCACGTAGACGCGCTCGCGCCCGCACGTATGCGCGCAGTCAGAGCTTCCCTGTGAGCAATCTGCGCGACGGGAGATTGAATTTGGAGCTGAGCAGTGATTAGTCACCTTAAGGCCTCCGGGGGCAAGAAAGCCGGGCAAAGAGGAACAGGGTTAAAGGTCAGGATCACTTTGTAAATCTCAGGCTGTGTTTTTTTTTTTTTTTTTTCCTGTGGGATAAAATGTCAGCGTCCTCTCCAGGGCTAAACGACTGACTGAGAAAATGCGGCGCACGAAGTTTGGGCAGAGGGGAGAACCTGACGCCAGATCGTCGCAAAGATAAAGTGGAAGTGGTGACAGAGCGTCTTGCTCTATCGTGTGGCTTTGCGCGCTCTTTGAAGATATCAGCTGCCCGTATCAGGGAGAAAATGTGACCTAGATTCTTAGTCAGAAAGTAAACGGCAGAAATGTGTATAAGGGAGCCTTCGACAGAAATTTCCACCCAGCGTGGAATCCCTTTGACAAGCTGTGAGTCTTTGTTGATGGGGGATTGACGTGTTTCATCTCTTTATGTGCTTAGGATGCCTTGAATGCTGCATCAAATGTCTGGGCGGGATTCCATACCCATCCCTCATAGCCACCATCTTGCTATACGCCGGCGTGGCTCTCTTCTGTGGCTGTGGACACGAGGCGCTGTCCGGCACGGTCACCATCCTCCAGAACTACTTTGAGGTGGTGCGGAGCCCCGTGGACGCGCTGGACGTCTTCACCATGTGAGTGGGAAGCGACAATCCGCCTGGTTTTAATGGTCACAGGAATGATATAGCATACATGAGGGAGAATAACATGTTTTTTTTGTTTTGTTTTTTTGCACATTTACAGGATTGACATTATCAAGTATGTGATCTACGGCATTGCTTCGGCTTTCTTCGTCTATGGCATCCTGCTGATGGTGGAGGGCTTTTTCACCAGCGGGGCCATTAAAGACCTATACGGAGACTTCAAGATCACCACCTGCGGACGTTGCGTCAGCGCTTGGGTAGGACCAACAATTGCACTTTAAAAGTCTAATGCAATCGTCTACAAGTATCTGAGGCCTCTGAAAGCTTGCATTCAAGTTTTCTGAATCAACATCGGGTGCTTTCACAGGAGGTTGAGGAGCTGAGTGGTGAAGTTAAGATCGCCGTCACTGCTCCATATCCAGCTCTTCTTTTTGCTTATGAGCAGTTATAGATGCTCTTAACCCGACAGTAGAAAACCACAAAATATAGTCACTCAGTAAACATTATGGGTTTTTTTTTACGCAGTTCATTTTACGGTCAGTTTATCATAAGAGAAGCCAGAAAACGAGTTAGAAAAACGCTGTATTTCATTTTTTTCAAGTACACACCTACAAATAATTAAGATAATACACATTTAATGTCGCAAGACAGGAGTACATTGGAGTTAATTTGAGTATACTGTCATAACAACAACAAAAAAATCGGAATGTATCACAGAGCCTGCAGCAGCCCAAACAAGATTATCTCTTGGGTATAAATTTTCAGTAAAAATGGAGCTCTGCAGCGGAGGCAAATGAAGTTAATTATGCTTTGGTATTTGGTCATTGAGTTCATTAAGTTATTGCAATCTAGTGCGCTAAACGTGTGCCCGTGGAAATGCCCACACCAAAGTAAGGTGGGGTCGGCATAAATGGGAGAGTGGACGGAAAAGCAGTGTACTAGTGGTATGAGACGTGCATACTGTGTACCTCAGTGTGTCCATTCCTTTAGCACCCAGGACGCAAAACCTATTAAAATTTATTTTAACGTCACTTTGTAAAACAGCCTGATATGCAGAATGTACCACATGAGTATTGGAAACCATAGTCACAAATAATTTTTGGTGTCGTCATTTCCCAGCTCGGGGTATGCTGTATAAAAATATAAATTCCTTGAAATATGATCAACACTGAAGGTAATAATCTATATTGTTTCCATAGAGCGTTCAACTGTTGAAAGGCAACCTGTGGATAAGCTGACTTAGTGTGTATATCAGTATAGAGATTTTATTTTCAGTTTTTTTAAACTCTAACTTAACAATTGAGGGGGTTCAAAAGAATACAACAACTCAACGGTGGACACAAATGTGATGTGTCGACCTCTCTTGCTCTTTTAGTTCATCATGCTGACATACATCTTCATGCTGGCTTGGCTCGGAGTGACAGCTTTCACCTCCCTCCCAGTCTTTATATATTTCAACATCTGGAATATTTGCCAAAATGCCACTGTGCTGGAGGGGGCCACACTGTGCCTGGACCCACGTCAGTACGGTAAGAACGGATATTCTGTCGCAACCAAAAAAAAAAAGATGTTTTATGATAGTTTTACACACAAGAAAGGCGGGATTGGGCTTTGGAAGAGTTCAGGGTTTAGGTTGATTTTTACAAATTGATCGGCAATCCCCGTTGTCATTATAACAATAATAACAACATGGCCATGGCTAGAAGATGGCCGTGACAATCATTTTTTTAAAAGACACTCGTGAAAATAACTGTTGCAACACGGAATCGAACTCGCGTCTCACGCTCCAACGTCCGTGGTCTCCACAGCATCCCCACCACCATCCTGAAAAACCTCCTTATGTGAACTTTGCCATCACATAAAGGCGTTATCAAATCGCCAGATTTTCCTGAAAGTGAAAATTTGCTGCAATCAAAGCATGACTCCGAATGCTGTTTAGTTGTAAGGAGAAGTCATTTTTGGTTGGGTCATGCAGCCGTGTCATATCACATTCAAACATCTCCAGCAGAGAAATATAGTAATCTATGTTGATATATTTTTTTTTTTCCTATAAATTCCAAGGAATTTAATTTGCTTAATAGGCGACTGGATCATTTGGCTGGCTCATTATTATCAATTAGTGCCACCTCTTTCAGTCCATTAGACACCAGCTTTACTAATATTGCCACTGTGTCAACAGCCATTTGTGCTACCGGCATCAGATTGTGACTAAGCGTACAGGAAGTCTGTGCTATCACCATCCACATCGCATCAACACTGGCTGTTACATTTTGTCCTAATAAATCCCAATATTTACAGGTATTGTGCCAATTGCTGAGGCGAAGACAGTGTGTGCTGGATCAGAGAAATTCTACAAGATGTGTGAATCCAATGAGGTAAGGTGGAAGTATGTGCACATTACATAATTACACTGCAGGAGACATGCCTTCATAATGGTAAAGGGGGTTTGCGACACCTGATAACACTTTGGATGCCAGTAAACTAACGGCTGGACAGGGAGGAGAGACGATTGAACAACTAATATACTGTATGTGGCCAAACATCGCCAGCCTCTTTATGACACACACATACACACACACACTTTGCCAACCGCAGTGCACGGAAGGTACCACTGTGAAAAATTGTGACGAGACGAAGTGGCTCCCATATCGGAGGCGTGTGAACGCACTGACTCGCTGTATGATGAGCCTGCTGATGAAACGCAGATGGTTCCTTGCAGCGCCATGCGCATGCACTACTCCTGTGATTAAACTGAATGATATTGTGATGTAAATTACACATATATGGACAAACAAAACCAAAGAATAGACTTGCTATATCCAGAACGACTCCAGGCACGGGAATTTATGGACGTGAAACAGTAACAACAGAAAAAAAAAACTGAAGGTTTTCACAAGTGTACTTGTAGGTGGGAGCCAGGACTGGTCAACTCAAAGCCATAAAAACTAATATTTGCTAGACATGTGCTGATATGTGAAAACTAATGTGTTTATTTTTCTCTTTTTCTTTTTAGCTGGATATGACATTCCACTTGTTCATCTGTGCCCTTGCTGGAGCAGGTGCTGCCGTCATTGCTATGGTGAGACAGTTTCTCACGTCAGTGACACTCTTTCCAGGGATGCTTCATCAAAACATAAAGAAAAATAAACCGAAACACGTTTGGGGTTGACTTCGGAGCAGTGATTCAAACTCACTGACCATATATTATGGTTTTCGAAAACTCAAGTCCGTCAGTCTTACGTAAATCTAACAAATCAAACACGAGGCTGACGAGCCCATTTCCCTGGCACGTATTCTAAATGGGTCGCGGTGTTTGTCACAGACGGCACATAATGCTGGTCTGAGTTAGTGTTGGTATCTCACCTTCAGTCCAAAAAAAAATGAGGGTAACTGATGGGAAGTGCTGTCGCCGGGGAAACAGCTGTGTTGTGCTGTGCTGTGCTGTGTCTGGTTCACGGCTTGTGGGAGAATAGCTGTGGATGGTGGAGACGGCATTTTGGCGCAGTGAAAAGACACGGTTTGTCTCGCTTCCTCTTTCTCTCGCCCTCTCTCTCTCTCTCTCTCCCTCTTTCGGAGGCGCCAGGCATGTCATTGCGTTGTCATGGAAACAGGGAGAAGAAAGGCTCAGAGATTGTTGCAAACATCGCTAACTAATTTCTGAGGAGCCATTTTCTGAGAAACAAAGTGTTTGCCGGCCAGTGATGATGATGGTGCAAAGTGTGGCAAGACATCGATCCTGAAGATCATGTGTTTTACTAGATGATGGTGGGGAAAACATG
Source organism: Dactylopterus volitans (assembly GCA_901007715.1). Classification (NCBI taxonomy): domain Eukaryota; kingdom Metazoa; phylum Chordata; class Actinopteri; order Syngnathiformes; family Dactylopteridae; genus Dactylopterus; species Dactylopterus volitans. The sequence goes on from CAAKHG010001896.1 coordinate 13,209, forward strand.
TTTGCTTTACCAAAGAATAAGATCACCATGTAAAGGTTCGTAAACTAGATACATGATCAGTGCTAAAACAAACAAACAAAAAGAACGACAATGAGGAAAAAATATTATCTAACAAACCAATTAGGGGCACATGACTCATGTAAAAGTTATGACTTTGAGTGTTTGCACCTCCTAACTGGTCTTTCTGCATATCACAATCAAAGCAGTCAGCCATGAAAGTGTGGTTCCTTATGAAAAGAGAATCTCTGTCAAGACCTCAGTCACTGCAGGACAGAACATTCATTATAACCTCAGCTGCTATGGTAACGCCAGTCCAAGACAACATCTAGTATTATGCTGCCACCTGCTGGAGCATTTAAAAGATGTCCTCAAAAGGGTATAAAGTATTAAGGGTTTATTCTTTGCATTTAAATTAGCGCAACTGTAATTTATTGATATCCATCTACAAAAAAAATCAAATGATAATGAAAACCATAGTCCATATTTAGATCCCCTGGTTTCTAATGGGTTCACAAAGCGACTGTGATCCACTGTGCAATGACAGTAATCTAGAAAATGATTGAGGAACGAGGTGCTCACCTTTTCTCAATTACATGGCAATAACACCAGATTATAGACAATCCAAAAAGAAAATCAGTTCTGATGTGGACATAATATCCCATCTCTCACAGATCCACTACTTGATGGTGCTGTCGGCCAACTGGGCCTATGTGAAGGACGCCTGCCGGATGCAGAAGTACGAGGACATCAAGTCGAAGGAGGAGCAGGAGCTGCACGACATCCACTCCACTCGCTCCAAGGAGCGTCTCAACGCCTACACATAAAGCCCAGCGTGAGGCCTGGCCCTGCCACTCCGGCCTCTCTCACTCTCTCTCTCCTCTGTCTTTCTATCTGTCTCTCTCTACCATCCCCTCCCGAGGGGGGGCGGATGGCGCCTAGGGCCCTCGCCACTGCTGATGTCACTGGTGCGTCATATGACAATGTGGTCTGGGGGGGGGGAAACGTCACGCAATCAGCATTTCAGATGAAAAAAAAAGCCCCTTTACCTCTCTCATGGATGGTGTCACACTTATCATTATGGCAGTTCTATTATTCTTGAATACAGATTGTTTAGTGCCGATAGTAGTTTTAGTGTAGTTTGTAGAATCTGTTGTAGCAGTAGTATTTCCTCTGTTTTTTTTTTTTTTAATTTTTATTATTTTTTTAATTTTTTACTTTGGATAACTATGATTGTTTTATTTTTCTTACGTGTTTATTCAATGCAATGTAATTTTGCTCTCATGCATAATTTATTTTTTGCTGATTTATGAGGGAGTCAACAGGGGCTTAAAAGGGTTCTCAAGCACATTTCTCATGTCGTGTGTCTGGAGATTTTCATGTTCAAGAACTATGTACTGTATGTGAACGGGTGATTAGTACTGAAAATATTTTAAATTTCACAACTCAATTTGTTGAGCATCATGAGCCTTTGTCATACCAGTATTCCCAGGGATTAAAACCACTGTCACATGATAGTAGATAGATCTGTTTTTTCTATTTGACGTTATAAAATAGCAACACGATAATAAGTACCAAATCACTGAGCAAAACAAATACTTGCTAGATGTGCCAAGCCTGTTAAACAGGCAGCAATGACTTTCGTACAGAATAAATCAAAAATGGGGTTAGCCAATCGAAGGTAAATTAATAGTTATTTTATGATAAAGGAGAACCATTTAAATATATTGTAGGACTGTGAATGATTCCATCGTCTTTGAATCACAAAAACCACAAAAGCACATGCAGAACATGCTTTCATAACTTCTTTTATGATTTCCTAAACTTTATAAATATTTAAACTATTGGTTCTGCAGACTCTGCAATGTAAATACTGATATATCAAAGCATACTATATGTTAAGCACTGCAATTTAAGGACAAATTAATGTGAGAATAAGAAAAAGATCATCTGTCGGCCTCATCTGGTGGGAAACTTTGACAATAAAAGGTTGCTGGTGTAACGCCGCTCCTTTTGTGGAGTCATCTGATGTGAGGACAGCGTGTGCAGTTTTTCGCTCGCGACACACTGGGTCGCCTCCGCATCCTGATGACCAACAAAGGGGGGGGGGGGGGGGGGGGGGGGGCCGGTTT
>CAAKHG010001896.1:18584-40224 GCA_901007715.1 Dactylopterus volitans
ACATCTGTTGTCTCACCGGAAATGAGTTTATGTGTTTAACAGGTTAAAGTGTGAATCAAGGTCATGATCCAGCCGAATGAGACGCAATCTTTTTTATTCCCTTCTCAGGTCTGTGCTCTGCAATGACCCAGACATGTCTGACATCCCTGTCAACGTCCCAGTGGACACAGTCAAACTCCGTGTTGAGAAAACGGCAGTGCGGCGAATCCCAACGGAGGCGTTTTACTATCTGGTGGAGCTACGATACCTGTGGATTACTTATAACTCCATAACCTCAGTGGATAGTGGAAGTTTTTACAACCTCAAAGTGCTCCATGAGCTGAGGCTGGATGGCAACATGATCGCCATGTTCCCTTGGGAGTCTCTAAAAGAGATGCCCAGGCTGAAGACACTGGATCTACACAATAACAGACTCAATAGCATTTCCACTGAGGCCATCCCATACTTTCGCAACATCACCTACTTGGATCTATCCAGCAACAAATTAACCACTTTGCCCTCTGATCTCATGGATATCTGGCCCCCATTCAATGGAGCATCCATCTCTACAAATGCCACCCAGAAAATTGTGCTGGGTAAGGACAAAAGGCTGCGTCTCGCTTGATTGTATATCATGCTGGGCTAAAGGGAGGACGAGTTATTTATGATTATATTAACGATTTCATCCAAGCACCCTCTAATCTTGCCAGACTTGTTCAGACTGACTCAAACCTGCCCTGGTAGCGACTGCCAAGACACCCCCACATGAGCTTATTCTAAGTCGTGGCAGGGGTGGCGCTCATGACTTCATGATTAATTCATTGTGTCAATTAACGATTGGGGGTTTATCACAATGGCTGTCTAATTTTTTGGCAATCCAAGCCATAGTCATTGTCAAATCAATCAGAGATCAAAATTTACTATATTTCATGTGCACATCTGACAAAGGCACTTATAGTAAACGCATCGGGTCTACATCGCTGAAGTGATGGTTCAGTAAAACACTGAAATGTGTTCATTTCTCAAGGGATTGCCCAAAGTGTAGCGTTTTGCAGCTTCTTCCATCCACGGCTTCCTTGCGTATTAGCATGAACGTGCATCACAAAAGTATTCCAGATCAGCTGGAGGAATCTCATCAAATTTATTATCAAACACACGCTTGTAATCCATTCATGCGCTTGGCTTTTTTGTCGATTTTGCTTGCTCTGTCCGCAGTTCACAGTGAAGGGAGGCAAAAGGCCGAGGGCAGGAAAACATGGATTTTTAGATTTGGAAAATTAGGTTTCAAAGTCTTCTATACTTTCACCGTTATAAACAACCACATTCTGATGTATATTTTTATAACAAATGAATGAGACTCCCTTTCAATAAACGCAGTATATATTTGTTCATCCTCTTTTTGATAACTTTCCAGCATTTCCTTTTATAGTTATATTGCAGGTTCTGCTCGTATTGACATGTAACTGAACATGTGTTCACGGTGTCTGTGTTTCCTGGACAATGGGAGGGGTGTAGTTAATGGGCTGTACAACCACAAGTGAGCTTATCCGTGCCCAAAGAGGCTGCTGTGTGCTCTGTGAACCTGAAGGGGAAACCGGATTAGGCTGGGTTCTTTAGTGTATCCTTAGCATTTCCTGTAAAGATTAAGTGAGAGCCACCGGTCCTTTTTACAGAATTATTCTTATTATTCCAAGTCTATCGTAGCGAAATGACCTTTGTCAAAAATATTCTTATGCCACACTGCAATACATAACAATACATATTAACAGAATCACATAGGCATGCATTTTCGGACACCTAATTGGCAATTGAATTTTTAGTCTGTGGTAAAATCTGTAAATTACCATACTTCCTATAAGGTGACACATTGATTATGAGGGGGTTAAGTTGCTATTGATCTATTGATGTTAACGCTAGCAGAGAGACTGATGGAAAGAGCGTGTTGCCACAAACCACAGAAAGGCCACTGCCAGCTTAGGTGCTTTGCTGCTGGTAAGACAAACTAATCTGGTTAAAGGGCTTTAATATGCACTCGTACATATGCCTAACTATTGTGTGCAGCAGGTGTTTACAGCAGTGTGTTCAGGGGGAGGCCGTTTGTTTGTGTGTTTCGTTTCCAGAGCCCTCGAATTCCATTTTGACTATGCCTCAAACTATGTACATTTTCAAAGGAACCTAACTGGACTTCCTAAATGCAATGATGACTAACCTCCTTTACTGTAAACATAGAATGTGTTCGCTCCCACCACCAACGCCACCGTCCTTTACCTCCTGAAAGCATTTTTTTCATTTCATTTCATTTACTTCGGCATGTACATGAAGTTACAATAACATACTTTGCCATATGCCTTATACAACCCAGCACAAAACCGAAAAGGGACGAGAGAAGCGAAATCGCTTATCAAAGTCCCGCCCCCACAATTTCAGTGCTTCATGCTCGCTCTGATCTGACAAAACCTTTAACAGTAGCATTTGTGGAATTCACGATACACAGTTCAAAAGAATGGAATTGAACGCTGAAATCGTCCAAAAGAAATAGTGGAGAATTTGTAAGCCAATAATATAATCCTCATGTCTCCTTTCTTTCTCTTCAGGCCTCCAAGATAACCCCTGGTTCTGTGACTGCAAAATCTCCAAGCTGATTGAGATATCCAAAAGGACAAACACACCAGTGGTTCTGATGGACCTGTTCCTGACCTGCAGTGGACCAGAGAATCTGTCTGGTGTGCTTTTCCAGCGTGCTGAACTAGACAACTGTGTGAAGCCCTCAGTCATGACCTCTGCAACCAAGATTACGTCTCCTTTGGGCAGTAATGTTCTCCTGCGATGTGATGCCACAGGGTTGCCAACGCCAACTCTTTACTGGGCTAAATCAGATGGCTCATCTCTCAACAACACAGGTATGATATGCAGGCTTCTAATCAATTTAGTGAAGCAAATTTGTCTTTGCATTTTTACTTTTTTATTGTCTGATGTACAGGATGCATAAAGGGAAGGTGATGTTAATGCCGGGGTATCTGAATTCATTCAAAGTCATGCAAAGCAGAGTGATGCCAGTGAGTCTTCATCCATATTTATTTTTGTGTTCTTGTTTCATGCTACAGTTCAGGAGTCACCTGGGGAGGGCGTCAGATGGTCCATCATGAGCTTGCACGGAATAATGCACAAAGATGCTGGAAACTACAGCTGCAAAGCTAAAAATGTTGCCGGCAGCGCAGATGCAAGCATATCCATCTCGGTTGCCGGGACCTTCAGTACCACCATCCCTCCACCGAGGCCTGCAACTGTAACTGGTCCAAATAGCCGGGGTACAACATCTATCCCCCCGACGGGCACACCCAACCCCGCCTTTATCACATCCACGGTCCCTCCAAGAATGCCAACATTATCGGCTTTCCCCAAGAAGTCAGTTACAACCCCCAAAAATGGTCTGCAGAGAGGATCACCCAAACCTGCAAAGATTCAGCATGGAGGCAGCGGGAGAAAGCTTCCAGCGGACGAAAACAGCGAGAAAACTGACGTCTCAAAGTCTGTAAAAGACCTGAGGATTGTAGAAGAAACAGCCGACAGCGCAGTGCTGCTCTGGACGGCAGATGGGTTACCGAATGATTCCCCGCTCACAGTCGTATATTCACCCTATGGTGATGACGATGATATCAAAAGGACAATAGAGACAAACGCTGGCAGTGGCAAAGTGTTGCTGGAGAACCTGTCCGCTGGCATGTGGTATTCAGTTTGCCTTGTAGCAAAGGGTAGCGCTGCCGGAAAAGATCCCTGCATTGACCTCCACACCCTGGAGATTGTGGAAGATGGTGGGCAGAACCAGCTCTTCGTTATCATAAGTGGCATCGCCTGCGCTCTGGTTTTGCCCCTCATCGCCCTGTTGCTCTACAAGATTCTCGCCCTGTACTGCAAGGGACGCAATCCGGATGAGGACGAGGAGGAGCTTGAAAAAGAGAGCTATGTGAAGTTTGAGACAATTTCAATGAAACAAAGGACCTTGAACTCTCACCCAACCGAGCTTTGGGCAAGGAGGCCAACCCACGAATCTGAGAGAATGTTGCTGTGCTCCAGGTCAAGCATTGACTCCCAGATGACCTACAAGAGTGACAGTTCCCGGTCCGAGTATCTCTGCTGATGGCAGGGTTCCATGGCAACCACGCGCCATGATAGTAACACTTAATAAATATTCTTTGTATGCCTTTCACGAAAGAAACTGACAATTTATTGACCACGAAATCATTTCTAAATCTTCATACATATTAAATGTTTCGATGTCTGTGGGGCTATGAGGCAAGCATTTGCTGTAGATGAACGGTTTAACAAATTCACTCTGCGTTTTCCATCCACTACTCATTTTTAATGTTTTATACAGTGATTTAGAATACTAGTAAACACGAAAACATGCAGGGGATCCTAGGATGATAAAAATGGCTGATATTGTCATGAATGTCCTTATGAGTTTTGGAGCCTTATATTTGATAATGTTTGAATGGTTGTCACTGCAGTCCAGTAACATTGTTGAACTTTCATAAACTTTTAAATAGTACCATGCAGGAGCCTGTCAGTTAACTGTGTGTGGTGTTTTATGTTATATTCAATGCCAAAGTTTAAGTGTCAGATATGGATATCATGTGGCGGTGGCAATGATGTCTTATTATCCCGATTGCAAATACAACAACATCATTCTTGCTTCAAGCATCGAGCTGATTGTTGCCTTACTGGACAGCAAAGTATTGTCAGTGCATTCGATAGAACATATGACTCATGTGAAATTTTGCCAGTTTCTATGATTTTATGTATATATATTTGTCTATGAATGGAACTGTACATTTGTTTTAATAAACACTGTCGATTCTATTTGCAACACCGTTATTGTACCAAATGGATGGATGTCGTATGCTGTGCAAACATAAATCAAAAGCTCTCTTAAACATTTTTTTTCTAAAATTGTAGATGAAAAAAAACAAACAAAAAGGAACTGCAAAAATGCCCTCACCTGTTTTGACATGAAGCATGAGCGTTCTAATGCCGGAAAACTGATACACTGGCACAGTTAAATTATATATGGTCAACGTCTGTTCGAGGCCTCCAGGTTGAATGCCTTATACCTGCAAGTTTGACCATTTTTCTCACTTGATTTATTACCTCGGTTTTCAATTTTCCATTGAAATGATTCACATCATCTTCATTGCAACATTATGTTAAATCTGTAAAATCCATTTTTAGTATACTCACAATTTGCCACAACTGACAGTTTGCTGCCAAAGCAGCCCGAGTCAGTTGATCTTCAGCTGCACCCTCATGTTCAAAAAAACATAGTCGCTTCTGGCGAAAAATTCCAGACTCAAGGTTTCCAAAACTCCCCAAACCCGTGGGTGATGTCACGGTGGCTCTATCCTCAGCAGCAGATTATGTCTCACGTTCTTGGCTTCAGATGGGGAAACTAAATCTAAAGCTGACGTTATAATGCACATTCTACTCCACCATCATGCTATGATAACCATGTACGCACACCACTGTGTACCGCTTGTCTATGTTGACGTCCAGGAAGAATTTTGTATTTTGAATCAAACACAACACTTCCTGTTGGGGTAAACTATGTGTTTCCTACCGGCTAAGGTATGATCCACGTTATTTATGAGTGCATGAGAGCCGTGATGTGTGAATATCATGTATAAGCGTTTGGTTATAAATGAGAGCTGGCAGGTGCTCATCCTGAAAATCAATGGGTCACAGATGATTCTCTGAACAGGCGCTGCCATAAATACTGATAAGATGATGTGTGGACCTGGAAAACGGTTCACATGGACGCCTCTGAGCCGGCAGCTGTATGAGCCAGTGGCACGGTGTAATCGCTAATGCCAGCTGTGCTGTTATCATGACAACAGCCAGTTTGTTTCAACAAACAGACCGAATGGACAGGCTGTTAATGATGGAGGAACTATGAGTGGATAAACACAGATGAAAAGATGTATTGATATCCACATACTGTGGCGTGAGGCCCAAAGGATACAGCGAGCGGGGGGAAGAGGAACAGGCAGAATGATAGATCAGTGACAGATGATGGATACGGGCACATGACGTCGATATTATTTTTGATTGTGCCACTGTTGCCGGTGGGCTGTGGTCCATGAGAGCAAATCCAGACATGACAACTGGATGTGAGAGACTCTCGAGCAGAGGTGTCAAACTCATTTTAGCTGATGGGCCTCATACAGCCCAGTCTGATTTCAAACGTGCCACTAAAACCACGGCATCATGACCTATTAACAACAAAACCTCAAAACTGTTCCCTACAATAATCGGCCAAAACATTATGACCAGTGCATGTTAACCATAGAATATACTACAGCACCCTTGCGACCAGTTCTTCCTTCAGGAGGAGTTTTATGTTGAATTTTTTACTGTATCTGTTTGTCAGAGGTTTTGTACACCCTAGCCATATGAGTGGGATGACCAAAATATTAGGGACACCTCTCAGTATAGCCGAGTGTGGTTCAAAAGCATTGCAAATTACAGTCCCACTAAAAACCATTAAAATATGTAAGCAGCTCTCTCAAACAGATTGTATTCTATGGTAAACATACAGTGGTTTTAATACTGCGTTATGGTTGACTGGTGTATCTTTCAGTGTAAAGAAGTACTTGTGAGAATTTCCAAAATGAATGAGCCATCCATTTAAGAACCACCAGAGATGTCTTAAGAAAAGTAAGTTCAAATAGGTCTCATTTCCATCCCTGTGTGGTAATGCTGAGATCACCATGCTTTGGGCAAGAGGGCTCTTATCTTCTGTCGCACAGAGGTCTGATACCGACTATTTTGTATTGAAGCTGTTAATTGACAGTATTTAGTATGTTCAATATTATCTAACTCAAACAAAATGAAAAATTAGACTTTGCTGCTATTTTCACATTTAAGTGAGCAGGATTAGAGCCTTTGGCAGGCTGGTTTGGGCATACAGGCTGGACTGTATGTTTAAGGCCGCTGCTCTGGAGGCTTGTTGTCGCTTTTATAGCAGGACAGTGGAAAATTGGCCACATGTAAACAGTGACAGTGCACGCAGCACCAAGGCCAGAAGAAAAAACATCCCCCAAAGATGGTTGCGGTGTGGTCACAGAGCCGCTTTGTGGCGTCTGAGGTGAAGCACAAAACCACAGTCGCTTGAAAAGTTTGTACAGTAAAGTCGCACCAAAGGTAAAGTGTCGAATATCTAATTTGTAAAGGATTTTTTATCATTTTGTAGGTTAAAAAATGACCCGCTAGAAAATGCATACACCTGTTAGGATTTCTGTCGCGTGAGCTGACAAATGGGCTCTTTGTACCTCAGTAGACAGACTTGGAGGCCACTGAGACATAAATATACAGGTGACCTGAAGTCAAATGATGGATTTAACCATCTTCATTGTTATTTGCCAGGGGGGGAGAAAAACGTGGGGGGGGGGGGAAACGAAGGTCAGCGCCCTCCTGCTCACATTAGTCGAGAGAAAAGGCGACTCTCAGCTGCGTAAATCCTCCACTGCTCTTCTACAAGGTTACTGGTGACGCCGTTCCTGACAATATACTAGTCATGGACCGCATGAATAGAGGTTTTGGTGCACACCATTTGTTAGTTGTTCTCTTGGGTAAAATGGGGACAAACAATTTAGGGGGATAATATGCTGCACTTCACCATTCTCTAAAAATTACTCATTCTACAGATTCCCTCGGGAGCGGGATGAACTTGTACAGGAGACAAAGTGGCTTCTCATCCACGCGCGGAACACAAAGGGGTGTCTGTTGTGTGTGCGGCATATGTAAATTGTGCTTTAGTGTATGGACATGTCATTTATGAATGTTTATTGATTCAGCCGAGGGTACCAAATGTCATTTCAGCCTAATGCAGCATCCGTCACGTCGCCTCCCTCCCGTCGCCCGGGCAAAACATGTCCGCGTCCACTGCACACGTCCCTCCACGTATAGAGAGGACGTGGGTCAAGGGGTGGAGTGAGGGAAAGATGTTGTTATCATATGGGTCCTTTCTTTAGGCTCAGCCTCATTTCTGGCATTTTCCACATTCTGCTTTAGACACCGACTGCAGCTTAAAGGAGATTTTGCTCCGGTGCTGGACCTGCATGTGCAAAATTTACCATGGGGGTGTCAGGAATTTCAATCTTTGCTTCCAAAACAGACTGGCAGCATGGGGCCAAAGTATAGGGAGAGAGCAGGATCCCACAGTGGGGTTTTTTTTTTTTTTTACCTTCTTCTTCTTACTTTTACCCTCTTCTTCCCGAGTCTTCCTTCGTTACATTTACTTCCTTAGTTTCTTTCCGGAGTGATACCTCCTGGTATGTGAAGCCTCACTGTCTCTCTTAGACAAGGATGCCAACTGTCCATGAGCAAATGTTGCTTAATTTGGGGGAATTCTTGTATGCCAGCGCTATTAGTGGGAATGCCTGAGAAAAAGTGAGCAAGTGCAGCTCCCACAGAGGGCACGGAGCGCAGGATTATGTTGGCTGCGACAATCACAGCCGCACTGATCTATTTCACGGTGCGAAACAGCGGCGTGCTGGCCCTTGGTGCAGCATGTTGGGACGAGCGTCTATCGCGAGCCGGGAAAAACAGCAGCTGTGTCGGTGAGTTTTCCACCTGTTAAGCCATTTGTGCCGGGTCACAAAACAGTTCTATACATTTATTGCTCGTGGAAAGAAAAGAAAAAAAAGTGGCTTATATGTCTGTCTTTACATATTGGAACAGAAAAGAGAGCAATGCCTGGGTAGTTTGAGAATCTAATGAAACTGTGCGCAAATACTGACTGACATCCAAATTTGAGAGCCTAATTTGTATGCATTTTAATTTCAGTGATATGCATGTCAATTTTTTTTTGAGAATGCTGTTGCGATAATAGCCTGTTATGCAAAAATTTACCAATGAACAACTATGAATTATTATTGTACAACTGCTACTCTTGGCTCTGTCTAAAAGTAAACAAGTGGCACCCATCTTTAGTAACAGCAGGACAACTGAGGGCACGTCAGCCACTCCACTGAGGGAACTTTTTTGTGGGTAACAAAGTAACATTTTAGAGTTTAAGACAAAGGTATGGTATAATTTCGATGATTAATTAAAAGTACCTTTATATAGTTTGCAGTATTCTGTGCCAAGATTGCAGTTATACCTAAAATCACTAGAACTACATTTCTCTGTCACTACCACCCCCCCACCCTCCCACACACACATACACACACACACACACTTTTTTTTTCAAGGTTATGCAGGAAATTAGAGTTCAAGTATGCTGCAGTCACAGACTTGACCTATATCTATGACCTATAAATATCTGGTTATAGAGACTTGACATTTTTCTCACTTGCATTTATGGTTGTCAATAGAAATGGCTGATGTGAATAAGAAAAACGTCCTACAGAGACCCCACCACACATGATCATGATTTTACAACTGACTCAATTGAGAATTCATTTTTCGATAAATTAACCAGATCCCTGCATTGCTGGCTACTCCTATGCTCATTCATTTCCGGCAACAGCCAAATGCAAGCACATAAATATTAAGGAATTAAAGGAATATCTAACGGGCGGACAGCCTGCGGTCAAAATGCTCACTAACTGCTCTAATAAATTGATGATAACATCCAATGAATGGCGCTTATTAGCTGAACGGTCATGCTGACCACCCTGTGAACTCGTCCACGGCTGTCCTGGGGATGTCAAGCCGGACATTTCATTATGTTGTTTGTCTGGTGTTGCTCATTGTTTTCTTCATTCCACAAAGTTAAGCGCCGTATCCATGGTTGCGCACCCAGCGTCATTAGCATGATGGACCAATCACACGTTTGCAGTGAGCAAACAGATTTGTTTTGACCTCACAGCCCCGTTTGTCAAAATGTGTTCATTTCTAGAGCAAACCACATCTATTCAGAATTCTGCCCGCAGCAACAGGTATTTCGTAACATAAATGGCGCCACCGCGTTCAGAAGCGGTTGCTGGAGTTCTGCGGCTGGCTCCACAAGCTCCAGTGTGTTCTCGCTTTGTGTTGAAGCAAACACCCACGAGAGCGGCTTTCATTTTCGATAAATTCATAGCGAGGCATCTTCGGGGCTAACGGACAATGCAACAGCCGTTTGTTGCTAAGGGATAATAACTTCTCCAGAAGCATCTCAAGCTGCCTTGAACGTCACCCCATTATAGCCATGAATAGGCTTTATAGCAGGCAATCAGACTGAATTAATGGCGAATGACACAAAGAGGCAAGAGACAGCTATGGAAACACTAAATGCTGCCATGCAAGTGTTGCCTCTCTGCCGGTGAAACTGAGACCAAGCGTAAAAAAGCCGTTTTCACCTGCATCCAAAACCTGCACTCTATGTCTTAGCATTTTTTTTTTTTTTTACAGTTCAGACTGATATTTTTTGTCAATTAAATTTCGATGAACGAGGAAGTCTATGCCAGTTTTTTTTTTAAAAAATGCCAATATTAACTAGTTCCAATATGTTTTGCGAATTATGATTAACTTTGCATGCGGCTTGTTGACAAATTTTGGTGAAAAAACGGAAACCAGCGATGTGGCTGGTAAAGTAGCAAAGACCGAGCCGCCGCATTGGCTTGTGCGTTTAAAGAAAGACGCGTAAGAGACTGATGAAAAATGCGTGTCACGCTTTGTCTTGTCTTGTGAAGCCTCACAGCCCTTCCTCATATTCGGCCATGGCAAAGCGATTCATAGGATGGACCTCGACGGGAAGAACCAGAGGAGGCTCGTGGCCGGGGTGGGAAGATCCATCCTCCTCGATTTTCATTTCATAGAAGAGAGAGTTTACTGGGCTGACAGACATACTGGGGTCATCTACAAAGCGTCCGTGGGCGGAGCTCTCAGACAGGTGATTATGTAACTCCTCCAAAGTTGCAGGGCTCTTCTTGGATTTAATCTATTTGGCTTGAAATCGACAATGATCATCTGCACCGCAGTTGAGGAACAGTGCAAGCACAGACATTATCAACAAAATGAAACGGCCCAAACATTCCTACCCAGTACAGCGGTTGTTTTAAACGGTGTGCTTTTATCGTTGTCGTTTGTGCTGCAGAGGCTGTACTCGACCGACAAACACATCTCAGGCCTCGCGGTGGACTGGATATGGAACAGTGTGTATTGGACCAGCAGCGAAAAGGGAAAAATCAAGAGAATGGATATAAATGGGAAAAATGAGAGGACTCTTTTCAGTCACTTGACTCAACCGAGTTCTCTAGTGATTGACCCCATCAAAAGGTAATCAAAAACCTTATATTTGTCACGACAGATGAGACGGAGCGGAGGGAATGATTCCTGTTCCTAGATCCTACTTCTAATTCTTTTCAGATCCCTGGAATGTTGTTTTGTTTTTTTTCCCCTCGAAATGTTTATTGTCACTTTCAAAATGTTCAAACATTTTATAAACAATATACAATATACAACATACAATGTTTATGCGTACATTACACAGACATACACATCACATGCACTTGTACTGTTTTCAATTCAGATAAACATAATTCAGTTGGATTGATAAACAAAATTAGCGGGAAATAAAATGAATAAATAAGTAAATAAATAAATACAATTCACAATAAAATTAAACCAAAATGATTCAACAAAAAAATAAAGATATCTCCCACAGTATTTGCAATACATGCATACATTACACAGACATACACATCACATGCACTTGTACTGCACTTCAGTTCAGATAAACATAATTCAGTTGGATTAATAAACAAATTAGGGGTGAATAAAATGAATAAACAAGTAAATAAATAAATAAAATTCAAAATAAAATAAAACCAAAATGATTCAACAAAAAATAAAGATATGTCCCACAGTATTTGCAAAACATGCATACATTACACAGACATACACATCACATGCACTGTCTTCAGTTCAGAAAAACATAATTCAGTTGGATTAATTAACAAATTAGGGGGAAATAAAATGAATAAACAAGTAATTCAATTTTTAAAAAAAATCAAAATAAAATATAACCAAAATGATTCAATTAAAAATAAAGATATGTCCCACAGTATTTGCAAATTAATTTCAGGTAAATCTTTCATCTGTCATGATCCTCACGTATGTTCCCAGAGTTTGGCCAAGTCTTTTCCTGTAGCCCCTGACAATGTACGGGAATCTTTCCACTCCAATACAGTCAAAAAGCTCCTTCATCCACATCCTCATCGTAGGAGCGCCCATACTCTTCCAGCACAGTGCAACACCTCTCCTGGCTTGAAGCGTGGAATGTTGTTTGTATGTGAACATAAACGTTTCACCAAAACACATCAATCATGGCGAACAGAGGCCCAAAATACCTCACTGGCTCTCACGTATTACCAGGCACTCGGGTCAGAGATCTTTGCTAGTATTGCCTGCAGTTTTATTATATCATGATCCAGGGGCTTGACTCCTGGATTTGTGAATGATTATGCTCATTCCTTTTGGCTCGTTTTCTTATTAAGGCATATGTGTAGGTCTTTTCGCAATTTTTCAGTACCGTACACCTATGACATGGCTCCTGATTGGGGTGGGGGGCTTGTTGGAATTCAGATGGGAAAATGCACACGCAGTCTTATAAGTGGAAGGTGACGGGGAAAAGGCATGAAGCACACAAATTGTTCATCGAGGAAAAAAACGACCTTTTGCAGGTTTCTGTTTTGGCTCTCTGGCGGAACGAGTCCAAGTATCCAGCGGTCAGATGTGTCGGGACACACGAAAACTACATTGATAAAGATAGCGGAGCAACTGAGGGCGCTGTCCATTGACCGGGAGGACAGAAGACTGTTCTGGGTCCAGTTTGGTCTGCAAGACCAAAGTGCCATCGCCTCTTGCGACTACGACGGGAACATCCTGCACATCATAGATCAGCAACTTCGGTAAATATCTTACATCACAACTAATATTGATATCTTTCTTGTCTGATTATTTGCCAACTTTGTGGTCATTTCTGATATCTCAATGTCTTCGTCAGGTCTTATGGCGTGGGAATATCAGTGTTTCTGGAGCGTGTGTACTACACCGATGTTGCATCTCGGGCTATAAAACAAGTAAACAAGTACACGGGTGGAGAGCCTTTGGATGTCAACACGAAGCAAATGGCAAAACCCCCGGTTGACATTAAAGTGGTTCATCCCCTCAACCAGCCAATGGCAGACTCTCTGTCACCATATGCAGGTTACAGGAAATAAAAAAATAAAAAAGTTGTTCTTGGCATTTGAATTTCACAATCTGTCTCAGACGCGTTGATGATATCTTGGTCTGACCCTTTGAAAACAGACTGTGATGAACAGAGCGGCAACTGTGTCAACGTGTGTTCGAGCCTCGCTGAAACGGGCGTCTGCCAGTGCAGCCAAGGCTTCGCCCTCAGCAAGCAAGGCTCTTATTGTGAAGGTTGGTATCCATGCCAAGAAATCAATTCGATTTTAAGCAGTTTTTTCTTTTTTTTTCAAAGGAAAACAGCTTTTTTTTTTGCTCAGTTCGTTTCGGATAGATTGCGGCGGCACTGTTTAATTGAGGTGAAGAGAGGGTGAAATGCAAAGACGCCACTGCGCTGACTGCCTAATAATAAGCTAGGGGCTCCATGTGAATAAGTAAGCAGGGCGAGGAATCCGGCTGAGAGCAGCCAGTGAGCAGCACAAAGATTTTTTTTTTCTTTATCACAGTGTCTCTGCCTCTGTCTGCCACAGACGTGAATGAATGTGCCCACTGGAACCATGGCTGCTCCCTCGGCTGCGAAAACATCCCCGGCTCGTACTTCTGCACCTGCCCCCAAGGATACGCCCTCCTACCAGACCGCAAGACATGCCAAGGTAGAGCGGAAACACACCTCTGCTGTTTATGTACGCCCAATTTGCTTCATCTTCCGCTTTGTTTTCATGTTTTTATTGACTGCCAAAACAAAATTTGAGGCTCTTTGAAAGCCAACCTGTGATGTGTGAAACACTTTCCGCTGCACAACCACATTTCACGCAGAATTCACGATCACATCATGTGGGAGCGTCATCCCTCATGTTCAGCCGCGTCACAGCTAACATAAGGTATTTTCGTTTTAGCTTGCAAGCCGTTGGCCTGCGTGAGATCATTTTTTAATGTGTTGCAAAAACAGCGGTTTGTGCAGAGTCGCTATTGTTTCGGGTCAGGCCCTCTTCTCCGTGCGGCGCTATGAAAGGTGGCGCTTGTCCCCCAGACACCACTCTGACCCCACTGAGTCAATAAAAATGCCAGGTCGCAGACGACCAGACAGTCGAGACATTATGTGAGCTGCCAATTGTGTGTTAGGTTACTTGGGTCAAAACACTGACACTTTGTTACGCTCCCGAAGCCCTGCGAGCTTACGGCTGAGCTGTTGTGTAATTTCGATGGCCACAAAAATGTCACATTTAAGTTTAGGAGAGGTTTTTTTTTTTTGTTTTTTTTGGGGGAAAAAAACCAAAAAAAACCTTGAAGCATGCACATAGTATTTGTTACTTTTTTTTCTGGCAAAAAGGACAAAACTTAAATGATGATACTGACTGTATGTACCAAAATCAATATTTGAATGGTTGAATGTTTTTTTTCCTAATCCAGTTATGACCGGGTAGCTTTTCTGAGTTGACTTGTCTCGCCATTCCTTTCAGCCGTGATGCAGCTCTGTTGTCTGCCAGCACAACAACAGATTCTTTTCAGTTGACACCCAGGAAAATCTGATATTTGAGAATTTAAACATGCTTCCCAGACACATGCATCATAGTCATGGGGAAATATAAAGGAAACCCTTGTTTGATTCCATAAATTGAAAAAAAGGAGTCTAGAATTTCTGATGTAAAATTAGTTTTGTGTAATAATGTATTTAATGTTTTTTTTTTTTGTTTTTTTGTTTTTTGAAGGCTAGTAAATTGCCCGACACAACATCATGAAATATAATGTGAATTCTCTCCCAGTCTCACAGCCACGAAGAAAACAGAAAGGCCTCACAGACACAATGAGATTAGATGATAAGGTGACATAAGCGAGGGGGGGAACATATCTGGTCAGCAGCTTTGTCTCTCTAAGCTGCAATAAGCGGTCAGTTGAGTAGATGACCTTTGCCAAGGTTAGTCATGTAGTCAAGTGGCAGGATGGACGACAGTTGCAACAACAAAGATTCTGAGGAGAAGAAAATGGCAACTGATTGCTTCTTTTTTTTTTTTTTCATTTGAATTAACAAAAATGATCCACAATGAAAAGTATTCAAAGCATGAAAAAAAAAGTGAGCATGATTCATTTGTTTATCATGTTTTTTCATGATACAGCGTTGACCATTGTTTATTTTCATGTTTTCTCCTTATTCATGTACAGTACATTTTATTCATGTAACAGTAAAGTAACTGTATGCTTATGTTTAATGAATTATTCAAATAATGTATCGTTTTTTTTTAGCCAGTGATAAGATGCATCTGAGAATAGCGCTCTCCACACTATCGGATTTATGGTCGCCAAAAGAACTCGCAATTACCATGTTATTGCAATATTTATGGATATTTACAAAAATCAGAAGGTAATAATGCTGTTAGTTAAATTCCACATTGTATATTGTGAGTTTTGCCTCTTGGTTTCTTTTTTTTTTTTGAAAAAATGAATTACACTCCAGTTCTGAGTGCCATGGAAAGAAGCAAGCTGGAACATAACTGAATTATTTAGAGAATATGGTCATGTGCACTATTATTCTAATTATTGGAAAATCCATGTTGTATTTTTTGAATACTTATCGTCAGTAGGTATATTTACAACAATATACTGTGTTTGTGAGAGTTGAAAAATTGTCACAAAAAGAATGTCAAAGCTGGCAAAGCTCTTAACTCATTTCACCAGTTTTAAAAGCACAATCAAGAGGATTTTTTTTTTCTTTTTTAGCTATTTCACTTTACTTTCCTGTCTTTGCATCCTGCCTATGTACAGCCGGCTCATAGTCACGGGTGCAGAAGATATTGTACCATTCCCCCGTGAGCAAACATAGCATCACTCTGGCTCCGTGACCCCTTGACTTGTCATCACACTTTCACTCAATTTGATAGGATCAGACCAGACTTCATAAATGGATTTTACCAAAGCAGGAGGTTTAGGGAAGCATAAGAGGCTTGCTTCCCATCTGGCTCTGTGAGGACCTATGAACTTTCTGGGCCCGAGAATAACGATGGAAATTCCTGCACACGCTCAGCACACAGCTACGTCGATGCAATTTGAGATTAGTGCAATTAAATGTGATTTCTCCCCGCTTCCAGAGATCAAACCCTGCGAAGGCAACACAACTAAATGCGGGCACGGATGCCTGGATACAGATGAGGGTGCTATTTGTGTTTGTCCTGAGGGATCAATACTACAGGAGGATGGACAAGCCTGCACTGGTATGGGCTGTATCTCAGATGCTCTTATTCTGAAACTTACTACTCCCATGTTCATGACAACACATGTAATGACACTGTGACAGAGGTCTGATATTCAGTTTCTCACGGAAATCGAGACATTTATTTTCATATTAAATAAATTTCGGAGAATATATAGATAGACAAATAAATAAAAAAATCAACAGCATCACCTGTTTTGGACCTGAAGCCATTTTGATTGACTGTGTTGAGTAGGAGCTAAATAAAGATGGTCAAGCTGGGGTCAGATGGACCAAAAGCCTGACAGCACACCAGTGCAGTGACAAGGCTCCACAATTAAAGATCACACAATGGAAATGGTTCAGAGTGAGACATCATCTATGAAGTCTGAATGTTTATTTTTCTGGTTTTATTGGCCTGCCTGTACAATCCTTAAAATGTAACACCTCCTTCCACTGTAGCCAAGCACATGGTGTAATGAAGAAGGTGGCCTTATATTCAAGCCCCTGTTTTAATGTCCTGGAACAGTTAAAGGGTTACTTTAAATTTAAATGCAAATTTGTCCTAACACTAATCAAGCTAAATATGTTATTGTTAATCAAATTAGCCTCCTATTTTGGTGAAGTCTTTATTTTGAATGAGATCTTTCCTGGTCAAAAAAAAGGTTAAATTTAAAAAAAAAAAAAAAGTAAAATTTACATAAATAAGGTGCAGAATTGAATTACTGTTGCAAGAGGTGGACATTGGTCACTTTGAATATCATCCTGTCAGAAAATAGAGCATCTTCGTGAGGAGCAGAATCGTATCCACAGGTATGCGACTGTGCCTTTCGCAGGCTGCTCGTCCGCAGACAGGGGGGGCTGCAGTCAGCGCTGCGAGCCCGGCGCCTCCAGCAGGTGGCAGTGTGGCTGCCTGCCTGGCTACCAGCTCCACCAAGATGGCAAGCGCTGCATTGCCCACGGTGAGTCACACTGTGGCAAAGACGGATGAGCCCACGAAGACAAACGCGAAGTCCTTATCAGTCCATCACTCACCGTCCACCAGCTGTCTCCACAACGACATCCTATAAGTTACAATGTTTTACAAGGCAAAATGAAAAGGGCATTTCATCATACCCTTTTTTTTTTATTATTCTTCAGGACCACCACCATATCTGCTAGTCGCCAATCTAGTGGGAGTGCTAAGAATAAATCCTGACGGCTCTGGGGACCAGACCATTGTGGAGGAGCCCAGAGGAGCAATCATAGCCTTGGATTATGAACCTTTCCACAACAAGGTGAGAAAAAAATAGCATCACAGAATATTTATTTTTTTGTCTCAAATTTTTCAACCGGGGTAGGAGTATGAGGGTGTGTGCCAATGTACTTGGCTTAAGGTCTCTCAAGTCATGTCGAAAAAAAACAACAGAATTCAGGAAGATCAGATTCAAGTTATGGCGTGGACAAGCAGTGACACCTAGTGGACTCGCACTGTAACTTCATTGATGGCCAGTAGATTGACCAGTGTTTTATGAAAAAGGGACATATAATCTTTAAATTTTTTTTGATACGTTCATTTTCTCTCTGCTCAGAAAATTGCAACATATGACTACTTGTGTTTTGCATATACTAAAGGTGCTATCATTTTTTTTTTTTACACGTTTTGAAGGTGTATTTTGCTAGTACTTCCCAGAGGACGATTGAACGGGTTGATTTGAAGGATGGGTCCAGAGAGCTCCTGGTTTCTGAAGGTCTGGACTCCCCAGAGGGACTGGCTATCGACTGGGTCCATCGTAAGATGTACTGGACCGATAAAAGGTGTGAGGTGTACGCAAAAATTAAAAAAAAAATAAGTAAATGTTTTGATTGACACTAGCTTTTGATGCCGAACCAAATAATTCTAAAACAGCACAACTCAGCAGAAATGTTTAAGAAAGACTTCACTGTTTGGAAAACAGGTAAAAACGGATTCATATTTGTGCACGTTTTAGCCGATATGAAACGGATTTTTTTGCAATTTCATTTCATTGATTAGCAAAATGATTTTTGTACTGTACTCTTTTTACACTTGTACACTGTTGGATTTTTGTCTCCCAGCCAGTCGACTGTTGACTGCAGCACCTTGCTTGGACTGGATAGAGAAACTATTTTAAGCAAAGGGCTCGATAAACCAGCAGGAATTGCAGTTCATCCCGTGGCAAAGTGAGTGCAACATCATTTTCACTTTGGTTGAAAATGAACAAACAAACAACAACCAAAAAAAAAAGCCTAACTGCATCTGTGTAAATTTGAAAACCTGGAAATTGTTTTAGAATCGAATGTGTCATCCAAAATCAGTTGGTGTGTAGCGGTATGAGGTCACGGCTCAGTGCAGTTTGGTTCAACAGGGAAAAAAGCAAAAAAAAACCCAATTCAAATGCATAATTTTAGTTTTCATATTTTGAGCAGTTATGCAAGTTACAGTTTGTTCCATCTAGCGTCATTAAAACTGCCTGAGATGGTTGGTTCAGCCTGCCAATAGAATCAGCTTCTGAAAACTGAAGGGCATCTCTCGTATTATTCAAGTATAAAATAAATAGTACTGTGGGTTCCATCTGTTCCACTTACAGTGGAACATAATTAAAGCTTATCATGCGCTCACTTAACTCAAGGTCAGGGCTTGTGTACGTCTGTAAATGGCAGGAACCATCGACCTGCTCATGTGCGCGCAGGATGGGTCGTTACAACAAGGCTCCAGCGCTTATGATAAATACTTGGGGGAAGTGGGGAAATGTAAACAACCACAGCCTCGGTAATGTCTCCCACCACGTTTGCCTCCGCATGGAGGGGCTTCGTAAAAAGCTAATTTGTGCTTCCGCCGGCGCATCGCAAAGCAGCGACACCGACGCCGTCCATCGCTGCTGCACTCCACCGAGAGCCCATGATGTTCCCACCCAGCAGACGTAGAAGAAGCAGGAGGATCTTCTTACTTCTCTGCGTGTGTTTTGTCTTGTTTTTCCCCGCGTCATCCTCATCTGTTGCTTAAAGGCAGTTGGCAAACAGCCTTTAGGCGCATTACCGCCACCTGGAATGGAGTGAGTGAGGTTGACGCACGGTTTTGCCATGTGTCACCCTGCCTCCACCCCCCCCCCCCACCCCCCAAAAAAATATTAAAAAAATAGTTTTTATGCCAATTTCCCTTTGTGAGCACTCCGACAGAGGGCTTTAGTTTGGTTTGGCCTGGATACGAAGGGAAAAATCTGCCGTGTCCCTTCCTCTGTAGAGACTCTCTTTAATTTAAGCTGAAAACAGTGATTCATTTTTAAGTACCAGCAATTGTTACCATGCCGATACTCCACACAACGTCATTCAGAATGTGCAGAATGTTTTAAATGAATTTGGCATCTGAATTTGGCATCTAAAGAAACGCCGAACGATCTTGGCCACATTGAGGTTTTATCGGCCACGTGAAAGCGAAGTCCCTGCGATTGACAAGGCATCTATAAAACTAAGATATTCTAATCTTCTCCACCCTTTTTTTTTTCCCCTTCTTGAGGAAGTTGTTTTGGACTGACGTGGGAGCTCAGCCCGCGGTGGAGTGCGCCTCTTTGGAGGGGCAGGACCGCGCCGTCATCGCAGGCACCGACCTCGTGTCGCCCAGCGGCCTGACCATCGATTTCACAGAGGATCGCCTGTTCTGGTGCGACCAGAGGAGGGCCCGAATAGAAACCTCTGCCCTGGACGGCTCAGACAGAAGGGTCCTGTTAGAGAACCAAGTAGGTGAGGCTTTCTGAATTTCCCCTCTGGGTTCAATAAAAAGCCAAATACTAAATGATTTTGTGGAGCTTAAACATGCACACATGACATAGCAAGAATGCTCATCCGCATCAAATTCATAATATAGCCGGCGCTTTTGTGGTGTGTTTCAAGATGACCAGACTAAAACTGAAAAAAAAAAATACGACTATACCTGACAAAGCACATGCACATGCTTGAAGGGCTTGGATTAATACGTTTCTTGTGTTTTCCCTCAGAAAACAACAAATTATCTCGTTAAGATCCTTCTAGTTTCCTCACAAGCAGATGAATGTGACAGAATTCATCTGTCAAACTCTGCACATGCATCATTCCGCTCAGTGAGAAAGTAAAATGGATTTCGGATCCATAAGTTCCTATTAATTTCACCGCAGAATTAACGCTACCGAAAATACTGATCAAAGTATCAGATGAGACACGAGGAAGTCCCAGGAGAGTTAATCAGTGCGCTTGCCTTCATCATGGTCGCATCAAGGGAACGGCTTAAAGAACAGATTTAACTCTCACCCGGCATCACCCGGTTAATTCTGGGCTTCATTCCCTCTATCCTCAGGCCGACCTTTTGACCTTGCAGTATTTGAGGACAGGTTGTGGATCTCCGACAGGGAGCGCCAGCAGCTGAGGAGCATACACAAGCGGACGGGGAGGAAACTGCAACGTATCCATGGCAACCTGGTCCGCCCAGCCTCCATTGTGGTGGTCCATCCCCTCGCTAAACCGGGTACGGAGAGACAACAGAGTTCTCTTTTGTTTTTCTTTTCCATTCCTTTTGTTGATTTGGCATGAATTGGAGACACAGACAGCTGGGTGGTCCTTAAAACCGAATATCCGCGGTCACATCCGCAGGCGCAGATGTTTGCCTGCACCAGAACGGCGGCTGTGCGCAGGTGTGTGAAAGCCGGCAGGGGTCAGTCGCCTGCTCCTGTCTGCCACGTTACATCCTGTCAGCCGATGGAAAAGGTTGCCTGCCTGCCAATGCTCCGAGTGGAACAGCAGGTCTTTGTTTTTTTTGTTTTTTTCTCCGTGTCCTCCTCATTGCGCAGACGCCTCTATGAAACTAGTGCAACACTGACTCGTGTGTTGCCCGCATCTCTCCTTCAGAATCTGGAGTGACTGATGCGGCAGCTGTCGCAGACAAAACGTCCGAAGACGACAGCACGACTCAGCCGACATCGGCGCCGGCGGCGAATGGCGGAGATTTCGACTTGGAGCCAAAGCGCTTTACGGACAAGATGGTTTCGGGTAACCGCGTTGCCCTCGGAAGCGAGTCGCTGGCACCGGCCCCCTTTTCCAAATCTATGTCTAACTTGTTGTCTCCACGTGTCCACTTCTGTGTCAAGACCAGAACGAGTGTCACTCGCTGCGGTGTGATCCCAATGCGCAGTGTCACCTGAACGCCGGCGGCCGGGCGTGTGTATGTCTAGATGGTTTCACGGGCGACGGGCAGTTGTGTGTGGGTGAGTGGTATTGCTCCTGTCGCCGCGGCGAAAGCGAACCCTCGCGGAAGCTCGCGTGATCACATTTTGTCCA
>CAAKHG010001897.1:8165-22117 GCA_901007715.1 Dactylopterus volitans
GTGTAGGACAATCCCACACACACTCTCTCTCTCTCTCTCTCTCTCACACTAACACACACACACACACACACACACACACACACACACACACACACACACACACACACACACACACACAGCATGGAGGCAGCTAACAATGTATTTGCCCCCAGAGCTAACGAGGCGATCAGAAAGGACATGTTCTGTGCAGTGATATGTCATCTCATGTGTGAGAGAGAGAGAGAGAGAGAGAGACTGCAGCATGAAAATAATATAGCGAAATAAACGGCAACAAAGTAACTGTTTTTCTCTAAATTACATTCTTCAAAAAGCAATTTCTCCGCCGTTACTTTTTCCCGGAGTTCATCATGGTTCATCGGACGCCGAGGAAGTTTCAGTTTTGTGAAAATGATTCAATGTATTATTGCACACAGCCGCTCAAGACACAGGCCTTTTTTTTTATTATTATTTTTTTTATTATTATTTTTTTAAAGGCTCCAGCACACAGCGTGACGCCACACTCTGGTAACCTCATCATCCTGTTCATTTTTTAGACTCATCCGAGGCCGGCTGTTATCTCTCAAAGTGGTTATATAATTATCTTGCTTTGAAATGATACCAGTCAAAACAAAATTCTCCCTTTGTCTGGGTAATAAAAGGAGTTCAACATTTTTAATTTTTTTTTTTTTATTCAAATGTTCCACTGGATGTTTCAATGGTCACAGAATGGTCTCGGGTTGATGGCGATGTCATTATAAACTCATACCGCATGCACATATGAGGCCTGTAGGATTTTATATGGTGCGGTAGAAGAACTAGAAGAACAGATTTGTATGAGACGGAATTAACTGAACATTCCCAAAAAACACTGAGTGAATTCCACGATTTGTGGCCACTGGTTATGGAGGCTTTTGGAATGGTCCAAACGTTGGATAAAGATACATTTTTTTTTTTTTTAAGTTTTGGCATAGATTGAGGATCAGAAAGGCGACAGAAGCCATCACTGATAATCCTCTGGGGAGCGTGAAGAGGAAATCTGTGAGATGAAACACAATCGGAGCGTTTTAAAGCTTTATTGATGGTGACGGCTGAGCTCAACGGGAAGCACGGCCGGACAGCATATCAATATACAGTCATCCTTTTTCAGCAAACGAGCAAACTCGGCGGCGGAGGGACTTCTGCAGATACCTGCTAAGATTCGAGCTTTGAGTAGCCCGGCAGTTACCATAGCAACGTATCTTCCAAGTCCAGCATCTGACCTGTGTAAAACCTTTGTCATGAGCAGGCCCACGGAGCCAGATAGAGAGGGAAGTTATAGGATATAGAAGGTATCCGGGTGTTTTTTTTTTTTGTTTGTTTGTTTTTTTAATAGGAGAGAAATGATGATCACTGCGGCAGATCGACGTTCATCACTGAGCTGATATTATGCATTAGGGAACCAGCTATTATCCTTCTCCTTGAGGAGCGTGAACTTACACAGTTCTGTATCCTTCCTCCGCGGTCGCTAGCTTTCTCACTCGCTCCCTCCCTTCCTGTTTCCGCTAACAAGGAGGGCATAAGAGGAGACAGGCCTGTTATGGTTCACTAGTTACGAGGGAAGTGAAATGTGAGAGGATGTGTGTGTGTGTGTGTGTGTGCGTGCGTGTGTGTGTGTGTTAAAGTGCATCGCGTGAGAATACAGTGAAAGACAAAAGAGGGGAGAAAGTTGGAGAGAGGATGGCAAATGAGTGTTAGATAGAGAGAGCTTGACAGTGAGAAGGAGGAGGGAGAGAGAGGGAGAGAGAGATGTAGAGAGAGGGGAGAGAGAGAGGGAGAGAGAGGGAGAGAGAGGGAGAGCGGGCCTGAGTCCAGCGTTGCTCGTTGCATTTTGCACCAGCAGATTTTGGTTTGAGTGACAGGTGAGAGGAAACAGCACCTCAGCCTGCTGCTGTCAGCTTATAAGAGTAAGTGCCTCTCCCCTCTCCCTGACATCCGCTCATTTTCCCCGTCGCTCGCACTCCATCTTCCTGAGCGGCGCGCCGGGGAAAGAAAAAAAAAAACGCACACATCCTTTAACCCCAATCATATCATATTTCATAACCCCCCTCGCCCCCTCCTTTTATTAGCCAGGTGAGTCAAAAGAGAAAGGGGCGGTGGCAGGTGGAGCGGGGCTGTCTAATGACAACAAACAAAGGGGATTTGTATTAAAAGCTCCCCTCAGGAAGCAGGATAAAGTTTGGGAAGCCAATGGCGGCGCTTCTGCCACCCGCCTGTCAACGCTCCATCAAGAGAAATCATATAATCACTCAGCAGGCACCTATACCTTGGGCAGAGCACGAGGAGGCGGACGGAGAGAAGGGTGTGGGGGGGCGGCGGGATGGGGGGGCTTACAGTGGGACTGCTGTGTTGCCATGGTGACTGTCTTTGCATCGAAACGATAGAAAAGAGATGCTTGGATTTTCGTACTCCTCCCTGCCTTTTTATCCTCCAGTCTCACTTTATTTATCTCTTCGGTGCTTTGTTGCTCGCCGTCTTGCTGTCTGAGATGTTTACACATTCTGTAAAGCGTGCACGCACGCGCGCACACACACACACACACACACACACATATTGGGGAAAACAAGAAGGCAGCACACATTTCCTTGACATTTCACTATCTAGTCGAGACCGAGAGGAACTGATAAATCTGATTCATAAACCACTATGCTGGGTAAATAATAGCTAAATTCAGCTGCTGCAGACACAGTGGTGATGGAGGAATGTGAGGGTGGCAGTGTTTTTTCTGTTTTTTTTTTAAGCTGCCAGAAGGTCGTCTCTCAGGGCAGGCAGATGCCGTCTGAAGGCAACAAAGACCTCAGGTTCCCTTTCATTGCCAAACATGTCTGTTTTTTTTTTCCCCCCCGTCTTTTTTCTAATGAGCAGATAATGATAAAAGTGTCAGGTCTCGTAGGATGTGTCATTCCAATTATCCTTTGATCAAATAAGGCTCTGATGCAAAATACGACAGACAGCGAAGGATCAGCAGGTTCATGTGACACAGCCAGAATGGATCGAAGGATCCTCGGATGCGGGGTTTTGCCAGCAGATGCTTGATCGCAGCGAGTGAGCGCGTTTTTATGTGTCAACGGCGCTTCATGATTAACATGACTGGAATGCGCGCGGCTAAGTGAATCCTTTGCCATGGTAACAGACCATTTTCAGCGCTGCACCTATTTCCATGACAACGTTGAGTAATATTCCACCACACTGAAAGGGAGCCGGCTAAATGACCATTAACCTCCTGATATTTATTTTTATTCTTATTGCAGTATCATCAGCTGTGATGTTGTAGTACAGTACGCATGCTGCATTTTCACGGGCACAAAGGAGGGCTGCTTGTGGAGTAACGTGAGGATGCAGCAGCGGCGGCAGCAGCAGCGGGGTTCGTTTTTTTTTTTTTTCGTCTTGACTCCAACACACACACACACACACACACGCACACACACTTCACTGCCAGGACAGAGGGTTCAGCTCAGTTCAAACTTACCAGGCAGCATCTGCGACACTGGAAATAGGGGAGGGGGGTCACATGCTTGGCAAGCTGAGTGTATGTAAACAGGGAAGGGGAGTGGGGGCGGGGGTGAAAGGGGCGCCAACTCTCATTTACCTCCACTGACGCCCACAAACGCAACCACAGACTAGCAAGTGAGAGAGTCAGAAAATAGATGTTCTTATGTGACTTCTACTCTCAACCCCCCCCCACGCAAAACCACACACACACACACACACACATTCCCTCCTTCCATTGCCCTCTCTTTCTGTCTGGCCTCATTTTTGAAAACGAGGGGGGGTGGAAGAGAAGGGAGGTCGGGGGATTCCATTTAAACGCGCAGCCTCCGCCTCACTTGCGGGAGACAGCTCGAGTCGGAAGGCGACGGAGAGAGAAGCAGGAGAACGTGAGAGGTGTCTTCCTTGCATCAGATGATGCGGCGCTTAGCAGGAACACGAAGAGCGCTCTGCCCATGGCAGCGCACGCACGGTTGGATGCGAGGAGGGTTTCCACGGCGACCCCCAACCCTCCCTGCCATTAGTCCTTCTTGTTGTCCCTGCCTCTTTCTCTCTCTCTCTCTTCTATCTTGCTCTCCTCTGCTTTGGTATGGAAAGTGGAGCAGGTAATAAACACGGCAGCGCGCGCGTGTGTGCGCGCGAGTGTGTGGGGGGGCTCCTCCGAACGAGCGCTGCGGTTGGTCAGTTTGTCGGGCTTCGCCCACGCCACATGAAGCAAACGCACATGCGATGACACTGATGCTTCGCAAATCAGCTCTGCATTCAGGAGATTAATGCAATGCGCCGCATCTAAATATTGACGCTATTAATATTTACAAAAGTGGGCCCTGTGTTTCGAAGATATTTGATGCTCAAAGCTTTGAAAAATTCCGTGTAGGCTGTAGGCTGTAGGCCTACGTGCGTAACACAATATATCTTCTACCGTCGTGCGGATGAGGCTGTGGTGGCCCCTAAAACTCATTTGGAAAACATCATTTGAGGGCTCGTCTTCAAAAAAAATGGCTTCAGAGTGTCTCGTGCTTCCGACTCATCCGACCACAAGTTCACACAAGTTGGTGATGAATAAATTGGCTTCAGTCCCGGTTCAGAGAACTGTCCCCTCTGCCTCATCTGGTGCTGCAGGAGTTAATCTTCAAGCGCTCCATCCTTAGTGCTGCATTTTAGATGTAAGGTGAGCTTCTGGGCAATGTGAGAACTACTGAGCAAGAGCAGTTTTGAAAAGGTTATATGATCATATTTAATATGTGGTGGCCCGAGGCGGCCCCCTCTGCACGCGAGTGTGGATTCATTCACGCAGACGGTGTTCATTCATTAGTTTTTATTACAAATGGAATATGCATAGGGATGAGATGCCCATGCTGAGACATGTCCACCATGTATCTGCGAGAGCGCGTGGAGAATTATGCCTCCATTCATAGTGGAGGTGCACCGACTCCACATGGCGTGCGTGCCCCTCGCGCGAGTGTGTACTTGCGCGCACGCGGACATGCTTTTTCTCGTTGTTCCAAATGATTATTATTATTATCATTATTCCTGCCCGCATTTGGATGTTTGATTTGAGCACAGGCAGGCGGCCGGCTCGGCTGCCGTGAGAAGTGGCACACTCAGATCATTAATCAGACTCGACGGCACAGCGGGTAACAGGCGAGCCACGGGAGAGTGCTAATGCATGCAAATGTATACTCGTTTTGGGGGCAGGTTGAACCAAGGACAGAAACCTCGCCAGCAACAGAGAGCCAGAAAGATGGAGAGAGGGAGAAGATATCAGCGCTGGAGAGAGAGAGAGAGAGCGGCTATCCATCTGCTGCAGTCCAGTACAGCCGAAGCATGAGTGTGCTCTAAATCAACATGACAGCGGAGAGAGGAGGGAAAACAGTACAATCATGCAGGACATAGAAAAGTTATGGGTGCAGATGTGTCAAATCAGTGTTAAAGCACCTCCGGTCCGAGCTCCTCGGCGAGCGCGTTCTCACCATTCGGTGTCCTAAACCAGTTGCATGGTGGGAGGACCGTCAAACCACCGAAGCAAGATATCACTTGTCAGCCTATTTTCCGTCAAAGTGACTGATAGAAACAAAAAAAAGTCATTTCAATGTGTTTGGCACTGAGCAAGAGCGGCGTGACGGGGAACCAGCACAAGGCTGCAACGTAATCACATGGGGCGACTTCCCATTGTGATAGATAGATAGATAGATAGATAGATAGATAGATAGATAGATAGATAGATAGATAGATAGATAGATAGATAGATAGATAGATAGATAGATAGATAGATAGATAGATAGATAGATAGATAGATAGTAGGTGGGGAACGGAGGGCAGGTCTGGGTGACGTGACGGTGCCGTGACTGGTGG
The DNA here is from genome assembly GCA_901007715.1 of Dactylopterus volitans. NCBI lineage: Eukaryota > Metazoa > Chordata > Actinopteri > Syngnathiformes > Dactylopteridae > Dactylopterus > Dactylopterus volitans. The sequence goes on from CAAKHG010001897.1 coordinate 14,025, forward strand.
TCGGACCACTCCGCCTCAGCCAATCAGGAGTTGTAGGGACTCGGGTTTAATTATGTGTCAGAACCACGCGGGCGAGATTCAGCAAATTATTACAACAGAGCTGGACGGTGCTGCTGTAAATATTTCAACATGTAAATATGCGCATAATAATTGTGAACATACAGCGCTTAACAAATTAATTAGACCGTGACCCAATGTCAGGTTTATGCCACAGCTGCCCTAAATTAACAGCATTGGTAATTACCAAAATCATTTTTTTTTTTAATGTTCTGGAATGGTTAATCCACCAGTATGTAGACGCTCTTTAACTGGCATTATATTTTTATGGCTAAAATGTAATTATCGTTGTTATCCATGAATTTTCCAATTTACTGTTTTACAAAAAAGTCAAAGAAAGAAAAAGTCAAATTCTATTTATTTACTTACAGTCTTGAGGAAGAGATAAATTGGTTTTGGTGGTTGAACGTTGTGCTTGATTAATTTGGCCAGTCCATCAGTTCGAGTGCTCCAGATTAGTTTTTCCTGGTCAAATAGTCTGCGCACAGCTTCCAAGTATGCTCGGTGGTGCTCTTATACATTTGTAAACCACTGTAAATGTTCAAATATTAAACTGTATAAACGTTGTAAATTCCTTTTTAGCGGCGCAACTGAAATCTATGAATTGACTTCCCTTGTGAGCCGCGTCTGCGCGCAGCAAGCCTAGTTTAGGACACGAGCAGAGGTTCGCTCCTGTGCATCCCTGAATGGTGGCGACAAAGCGAAGCGCTGCGCTTGTGGAAGCCTTCACACACGCTGACATTACAGGACAGTTGTTGTGACGCGTTGTTGTGGCGACTCGTGCTCAACATGGATGAAAACACCCATTTGCAGCGCTACTTTCACACGGGGTGACTCCTGCCAGTCCAACAGCACAGGAAATCCTACAAAACACTGTTGGGCAAGCACGGATACGGGCTTCGAACACAGCTCAGGTAACTTTATGAGCTAAAGTTACGAGTTGACCTGCATCACTACACATTTGAGGTGTTGCAGGATAACAGCAGAGGAATCGGCTGCATAATCTGCCGTGACTGGAAATCAATGCTTGCCAGCACTTCCTCCCTCTGAAAAACTCTTGATAAAATTTTTTTTGTAAACATCCGACCACCGGCGCAGACAATAGAGGCAGTGAAGCTCCAACAACAGACGCTGGAGGAAGAAAAAAGGTCAACTAAAAGCTCGGTCTTCCCCATCCCCATCATGTTGTCAGACATCTATAATAACAATTTAAGCCTATCAGTTGTGGAAAAAAAAAAAAAAAAAAGCACCATCAGAGATATTTGACGGTAGAAAATTGCCATTTTGCAGTTTCCGGTCACAGCATTCTCGCTCAGTGCTGATCAGATCGACCAGATTTTGATCTAAACCCAACGGAAAACAGGGCCAAGGTTGCAAAAAAAAAAAAAAAAAAATAAAAAAAAATACCACACTTCTCCTTTAACATGGTGAGCGTAGGAGTAGGAGCTGATTTGGTGCAATCTGAGGGCACAGTTAGGCATTCTGCTCCTTATTATGCTGCTCAGTGCTTTAGCCTCATTATGGCTGGGATTGCACCCTCGGTGGAGATAACCTTACATGACTTTCTGAGATGAACCTTTTTTTCCAAAGAAGCTTTGGAACGTGGATGGAGTGATGATATCAATGCTGGTGGGCGTCAGCATCATCTAAAATAACACAAATCCTCCTCACAGTCTCTCTCCTCGCCAGGTTTTTGACGCCATTTCAGCGTTTCAGTTTGAGTCATTCTCTATTATGTTGTAAATTCTGTGCGCAAATCACCCAGCCGGAGCTTAGTGGGCAAGTGGTGAGACTGACTGCTCATCAAGCCCTTAGTTGCCACCATAGACTTGTTGGTGCGTGAAAATAAAGCCACGCTATCGTGGAATGCGGGCGCCGCCGTCTTACATCATTTTGATCAGTTTACAGCTGAAAATCAAATGATCACATCCTGAAACAGACAATAACAATTATATAATGGTCGGTGTGACATGTCCTCTATGCTAAGGACCCCCCATTCAGCACGAGCGTCAGAGTGGGGACAGCTTGTGCAAACCCACTGACACTACAATGGCACAAGTAAAAAATGAGAAAAAAACAAACAAAAAACACACCCTCTGAATATATTTTCTCATGTTCATTAATGCCATGATAATTCCATTTATATTTCGGAACTCTCATCATTCCAGTGACACTGCGCAGGCCCACACTCGTTTGAACGTTTTGAATATTATTTCCTAAAATGTGTCCAGAGTTCATTCACCCACGACAATAAACTATTTAACCAACTGAACAGCATTGTAAAAACAGAAGAGAGAGAGAGAACAAACGTCACTCAGCTGCGCGCATGTGTGTGTGTGTGGGAGTGAGAGTGAGAGTGTGAGAGAGCGCGAGAGAGCGCGCTAATGGGAGGGCTGGGCTTGGTGGCTCCTACACAGTTTGTCAAGCCTGGGCTTCGTGTCAGTGGCGAACAAGTCGTCGTCCACACGCAGACGAGCTCTGCGCTACGTTTTCGGGACCGTCGAAGGTGAAAAGCCGGACCCACAGAGGCAGGTCGCTGCGAAATGAAGAGGGCACCTCAGCGGCCTCTCAGCCGAGGCAAGATGGTGCTTTCTCACATGGAGCCAGTGGTTAGATGGGGAAAGAACTTCAAATTTCAGTGTTCGATCTCCTGAGTGTGTCATCTCAATCAGCTCCTAATCCAGACTAGCACCTATAAGGGAAGGGCAAAAGGTCCGAGTTTAGTTGGGTGTTTTCAAGGTCAGGAGTTCTGAAGGAGTCCTACCCGGTTGAGTGGGGAGATGGAGCCCAACTCATCAGACCACAGCAGAGGGAACATTTCTGATACTCTTTCTTGCTGCTTCCTTGACCAGAGCGTCATCCTCTTGGAAAAAGCTCGCACTTTATCGCGCACCTGCGGTATACATGTATCCAGCACATTTAGATGCTGGAAAATGTCTGACACGCATGCGGGTTTGCTAATCCAGGCTGCATTTGTGAATCGGTCCGCCAGCTGATGCATTTCAGACGAGACGAACTCTGCAACCTCCCTCTGCAGCTCAAACGCGCGGTTCAAAACTGCCCCCCCTCCCCTTCCCTCCTTGAGAGCCAGCTCTCAAATTCTCTAATTGTGTTGCGTTTTTTGGCATTAGCAAGTGCTATGACGCTAGAAACGATGCTTTCGGGTTTCGAGTTAGGTTTAGGTTTCCGGGACGGTAGCCCGCCGCGTGAATGTAGCCGACTGCCTGTTCAGGCGCTCTTCTTCGTGTTTGAAAAAAGCCAAATGTTTTTTCGGCCTCCGCTGGGTGGTTTTGTGTCAAAGTGACGGTGAAGTTGAGATGGTTTTGAAAAGCACTCATTTGACAGTCCCGAGGCAGAGGCTGCGACTGTTGGTCTGTTTGTAGGGTCTTTCCCTTTTCGCAAACTTTTCCATTCTGGTCGCACCAGTTAGCTACATGCTAGCAAGTGAAGCTGTCGTAGGAGCAGCGGGGCATCGCTGCAGATGCAGACCAGTAGGTCAACACTAACACTTTATGATGTGATGAATGCTTTGATTGTTGGACAATTAAAAGATGAAGATGCCGAATGGGCTTTCAATATATAAACATAAATCATATTTATACAAATGTACATAAAGTAGTAGTCATTCTATTGTGTTAAAAGAAATTGGGGCACCTTCACTCCAATTTTCTTAAGCCCCTCTTGCGACCTCTACCGGCAGTGGCCCCCAGTTTGAGACGCTTCTCTAGGCTCTAATTCAATATGAGTCACAAACATAAATCCGTCAGCAGCCTCCGCTATTTCACGCAAAATAGCCGACAACCGTTATGACCCAAGGCCCTTCCGCTAACATGGAGGGCGGTGGAATTTATGACCTATAATACAGCCAGCCAACAGAGGGGAGACTGAGATATTGTGGCTTCACTTTGAGATGCTGTCATAATGTCTAGTCTTTATAGAATTCATAACTATGCTTGATGGAGTTTAATTTTAGTTAGTTTTTAAGCCCTTGATCTCAGACGAGTGGAAGACAAGGGCAGGCTTCTCATTTCTAGCCACCCACTGCCAATTTTGCAGGCTAGCTAGCTAATGAAGTTAATACTAACTTCATGAATCACTGACTCTGGATGACCTTTTTTAATGTCCCTATTATCCAACAATATCTTATGATAGAGATATTTAATATGCACTTGACAGGCACGTAGCTTACATCTCATGCTGAGATTGACTTGTCTTTCAGGGTCACAAGAGGAAAGGCATTCCAGCTATATTTGGCAAGTACAATGCTACAAAACCTTGACTGGCTTTACTGTAACCCCACTTTATACACCTCATATACTCACTGGGGCGCAAAATTGTGTTTCATAAAACATATTTCACCGCTGACATTTGTGAATTTGTAAAACCCAAAAGATTGTTCAAAGGCACTTACTGTTGTGAAGGCATTTTCAGAATCCTTCGAGTCCTCCACTCGAGTTTCCCAGCAGCCACTTTGGCATGGAATAGTAGGAAAACTCCGGTTTTCCTGATGATATTAACTGAAGGTTCTGTTCTAATGAGGACCAGAGCCTTAATTAATGGGTTTTCCTACTAATGCATGTCAAAATAGCTGCTATGAAAGTGTGTTCATGGATGGGGATCCTGCTACGAAACATATTCATATCACTGGAACAGAGCACCCGTCTTAAGGTGGTCAGATCTTGAAAACCGGCGTGATCGATAACGATAATTGGGACCGTTGTGCAAGGACAAAGGCCCACAGAATCTGACCTCATCATCATTAGCGTACATGTCGGTCCACCCACCCAAGTCATGGCTCATGAATCAAAGTTTCACTCTGTCGTTTTTCCCTGGTTAGATGCGGGGAGGGATGAAAGGAGGACGGAGTCAATGAGCAATTGTTCTGCAAACAGGCCATTCAGGGAGATTCCCCGGGGTTCAGTGCTTTTTCAAGGTTGCATCCGAGTCCACCAGCTTGCTCGGTATGACTGTGAGCATGCCTGAGTGCGTGTAGTCCTCTGGGTCTCAATAACGTTCAGTCAGGGTGATATCTCGCCGCATACAGAGGAAAGTGCAAACCTTGGATGTGTGTGTGTGCGTGCGCGCGCGTGTGTGTGTGTGTGCGTGTTCGTGTGTGCGCGCGCTGACTCGGCCGAGCGCCACCGGGCCCTTACGAGTCTCCCAGGTCAGATGGAGGGTCAAGTGCTGGTGGCGGAGAACGTTCTCTGTGTTGGTTTGGCCCGACGCGCGAGCAGAGCCCAGACATGCGAGACGAGAGGAACACATGACAGTATTATTGTTCTGTGCGGAACGGATGACTCTCGGGAGGGAAATGCCACTTTATGAACGCATGCCTGCTCCGTGACCTTACGCAACACCGAAAGTCGCTGGCATTCATGCCGCATCACAACTTATGCGACACTTATTTTTTCCCCAAGCTGGAGTTCGGGCGGATGAACACTTCTCTCAGTTCTCATCGCAGACCCTCCACCTTCGCATCTCCCGAGCGCGCCTGTGCTGTTTGAGCGGAAAAAAAAGTGACTTCGCGCAAATGATAGCGCTCGTTTCAGCGCAGCCGCGCCGACGCTTAAACTATTCAACGAACGGTACCGCAGCAAGCTTTGCTAAGGCCGTGCGCTGAGGTGAAGTTATGCGGTGGACTTTATTTCTGTCCACAAAGCTGTTCTCCCCTTCTTGGCATTGTTAAAATATATTATTCCACCTCATTCGTTGCTTGTTTGCATTGTTTGTTATTTGAGCAAGAAGCATATGGAAATTGGCCTGGAGGATTTCAGAGGCTGGCAAATTGCATCTCCAATCAATGCCAGGACTCTGCAAAAATCTATGTAAGCCTTGCGTGCGAAATCATGTTTTTACAGATTGGAGCAAAAAAACGCTTACAAACAACCCAGACGAAGCAAAGTCAGAGCCATTATTTCTTTGCATTGTAAATATTTCTTCCAGGCAGGGATGGCTACACCATACAAATGAAGGCAGAGGCAGAGACGGGGGGAGGGGGGAGGGGAGATTAATTAACAGAAGAAAGTGGGGGAAAAGAATAGTCTGGCCTCGTTTTTATTTTGTTTTTTAATTAAACTCCAAAGACATCTCCCCTGCTGTTATGATGAGGTTGTAGGGATTTTTAAATCCCTGACATAGCTTCTGTGTGTGCGTGTGTGTGCGCGCGCGCACGCGTCTGTTTCTGGCACCATCTTAAGGGACTTTATGCAGCTTCTTGGACACAAAAACACATCCTCACATAACCCAACCGGCGAGCACGCCAACACGCACACGAGCTTAACATATAACGCCAGCACAGACAGCTGCGCAGCCCCGGCCTGTCCAATGTGAGGCGGAGGATAGAGAAAGAGTTATGTAATGCTTTGCCCCTCAGTGAGAGGTTTAAGCTAAACTGAAGCAGTGACCCTCAGCCAATGGCTCTTTTTCCAGGAAAGGCGCTAGTGTTTGGTTTATAACTCTAGTGGGAAATGACTCTTGAAAATTCTGCTGGTGGAAAGACTTTACTGCTCTCCCTACCTCATCTATTTATGTGAATCATGTCTCACGGTTGGTAATTTTCAATATCACTGGATGCATTAATTAAACAGGAACAGGCAGAGTCAGTAAACCAGACCTATCCAAGAAAAATGTCATGCATATGTTCAGATTCTGATATTGTTCTTTGTAAAATACACACATTGTTACATGACAACCAAACAGATATTTAAAAAAAAAACCCCTCATAATTATTTAATTTATATTATAAATTTTGTTTTTGTTTCTCATTTCTTGTATTTAAACTAGATTATGAATTAATTTAGAATCAGTCTGGTGTAGAAATCTGTGGTGTAGAAAACAAGGTCTCCTCATCAAGCAGAAGGGTGCTGATTATTCTGCTTTAGTCGGTAGCTGGATGACGGCAACATGCCTGCTCAGTGGTTTTCATGGTTTAAAGTGTCAAAAAGTCGGATCCTATCTGCACCCAGGTAGCAGCGCTAATTACACCTTGGTTTAAATAGGTAATGAGAATATATATGCGGGGATATAGTACATCATGGTGGAGATGATCACCAAGGTTGCCGCGGTCAGCAATGCTATTTGAATCTGTGCATATGAAATACCTTTTTCTTAAAAAAATCTTTTTTTTTTAATCAGCTATAATGCATATTTAAAATGTAAATCAACATTGTGAAATCCTAACATTTTCCAAAAGGTTGCGGACACGTCACCAAACCATGGCAGGAAACAGAAAATGATATCCGAAACAGAAACTGAAAGTCGGATAAGAGCGGGAATAATACGTCAACGACACAACAATAGTTTCAACACAAGATTCAAATCCAGCTCCTGAGGTGGTAATGTGGATAATCAAAACACCAAAAACTGCTTTCTTCACGGACTTTGTCAGATTTATGGAGACAAAGGTATTGCTGAGTGTAAATTGCCAAGTAGCTCCTATGTGACTATTCGTACCTGAATGCAAATAAATGGTGAATGGATTTGCATTTATATAGTCCTTTTCTACCTTTTTTGATGGTACTCAAAGCGCTTTACACTGCATGGCCTCATTCACCCATTCACACACACATTCATGCACTGATGGCAGAGGCTGCCATGCAAGGCGCCAACCTGCCCACCAAGGAGCAATCAGGGGTTCAGTGTCTTGCTCAAGGACACTTCGACACAGTCTCTGCCGGAGGTGAGGATCCTAGACGGCCACTCTACCAACTGAGCGATGCCGCCCCCTCAAATATAAACACGAGTTGCACTATACAGTATTTGCTGCGATGACAAATAACTAATCTTCTGGCTCTCTTATCCAAAAAGAGCCAGCAATCCTTATTAGACCACAGAAATTTGTAGTACAGAACGTATCATGGTGTTGAAGGCGAGGGATCGAAGTAGAATACTGAAATACGTGCTACCTGCTCATTAGCACAGTCTCTGTCTCTTGCTCTCTCTCCCTCACACACACACACACACACACACACACACACACACACACACACACACACACACACACACACACACACACACACACACACACACACACACAC
>CAAKHG010001902.1:1243-16869 GCA_901007715.1 Dactylopterus volitans
GAATTATTGGAGAGCTCTTTTGAAAAGAGTTATTTTCAGGCGGCCCCCTAATACTACAGTCAGTGTCTATGAGGACAGAAGCTCACCGTCCACCGTTGAGAGATTCTGAGGCAGCAGGTTGCTAATTTGAAGACAGTTGGGAGGGTTTCGATTCAAGAGGAGGCAACCATCAGCTGATTTTAGTGTCCCTGAGCTAGACAATAAAGCCTTGATGGCTCCGGAATATGTTTTACTTCTATGTGTCTGACCTGCCTGAAAAAGTAGGGAATGTAAATGAACATCACTCCCTTGAGATCGCCACAAAAAAAAAAGAGAGTTAACAATGCACCACAACTGAATTTCATCGCCACGTAGAGTAAATCAATCAACGCAATGAAAGACGTGTTTGGGAGCTGAAGTTCACTTTTTGCCCAAAGTTTTTGAAAATCTGTCAGGCTACATTATTCCGAGTGCACGGTTCTCTGCAGGCTCTTTGTGTCCGGCCCCCCGTGTACATCACAACCATCCCCGGATCCCTGCCACTCTCAGTAAAATCATTATTTAGTCCTTTTGTAAGCAAGCAGTGTCCCAGATCACAAATTAATCTTTCATATGTTTCCAAGATCTAGCCCTCTGTAATCCCATCTGTATGAGACACAACAAAGCACGGCAAGAGAGCGCATATGAATTATTCATCCATTTCTCATGAAAGGCTTTCGTTATGTCTGTCATGTTTCACTCTTGCAAGGAAAATCCATTGATCCTTGCCTTTTCTCTGACAACAAGAACAAACAAGCAACATCACGTTGGCTGTACATTTTCTCGCACTCCGACAAACAGATCTGAGAAAGAAAAAAAAAAAAACGCATTGACAATGAGGCAACGTATAATATGCATAAGTGCGTAATCTGTACACACATTACAAATGCTCACTCACACATATTGCATGCACACCACATTAAGCACATCTCCATGCTCTTAACTAATAGCTGCAAGTGCAACCTCAGGGAAAATGTTTGAACTAGAACACAGCGAGGCACAGCGGATTAAGTCACATGTGCCTTGCCAGAAATCATTTATCTCCAGTAGTATTATAATCTAATGGGCATGTCGTCTTTCTGACAAGTTGACTTCATAATTCAGTACAACAGAATAGAGAAAACAGCATTGTTAACAAGAAAAGGCTTTAAATCACAAGCATGGAGTAAATTTCCTGTGAAATATTAATGCGGAAAGTGTGTTTGTGTACAGGGAACAAAGGGCAGAGTGTTGTACATCAATGGGCTGACAGTGCTGCAGGCTCCACAGACGGGGGCTCTGCTTACTCCAGCTATGGCACACTGTGTATGTATGGAGTTGGTACATGAGGGGAAGAGAGAGGTTCATTTATAATGTATAGGCCTGCTGGAGAGTGAGGTGTTGGGTCTGCTTAGGTTGTGTGCACAGCTCCGTGTGGCGGGTCTTCACCTCGCGCCAAGCACTTGCCTTATTTACTTTAAAAGCTTTCCTCTCAAGCCTTGTTTGGGAACTTGGGCTGACTGGAGAAGACAGATCCAATTCACTAATACCATGATTTCAACCATGATGAGCCTCTTGCCTTACAAGATTGGGAGGAGGCGCAAGTCTCCTCTGAAAGACGCACAGTCGTGTAAGTCCACATTAGCGTCTTGTAACCTGCGATGTAATGAGGTTAGCCGGGCGACAGTCTGCAGGGGGCTCCGCTGATGCTCCTGGCTGTGAGAATGGAAGAATCTGACTGGATCCTGTTAAGGACATCACAGCGGCTTTACCTCCATTTACGGCCGTGACAACCGCACACAAAACATGCACATTCAAAAAAAAAAAATGTGTACGTTAACAGTAGTGCACCTGTCGCTCGCTCTGTTCTCATCACTCATGCTTATTTCGTAGCGCGCTGCAGCTCTGACATGACAAGCTGTTTGTGTTGATTGTGTGTACTTGACTATGCAGATTATACAGCAGCTTCCAGGATAAGAGTGCTGTTGTTGGCCCAGGCTGCCTCCTCCCTGCCTGTCAGCGCCAAGCAGAGATGAGCTTGTGGCCCGTTCTGTCTGTTGTTAATCCTGCCTGTTCTGCTTTGTCAAAGCTGCTGTTTGAACAATGGAGCTGTCTTCTTGTCTGCTAATTTAGGAACAAACATTTGCCTGCGTAGCAAACAAGCTCTCCCAGGAAGTGCTATTAATAGGATAATTAAGCAGACGGTAATGAGCAGGATTACTGCTAATTATGACAAGATTTGTTTTGGCATTTGCCTGAGAGGCAGCGGAGTGTTAAAGTCTGCACAGGAGTTCATCACTGCACTGAGCACGCAGGCACCTGAGTAAACAGGCTGGGACACAATGGGGGTGTGGGTGCGCTGTGTGCATGTGTCATGTGTGTGGGTGGGTGTGTGTTTGCGGGTGGAGGGAGGGGCGGTTCGAGGGGGTCGAGGCAGGAGGGGCGTGAGGGGGAGGAGAGAGAGGGTTATAGTAAAAGCACAACAATGCCAGAGGTACTGCCAGTACAAGCTATCGCTTTGCAACAAGGTCAATCCAACCTGCCCCGACGACATTATCACCAGCTGACCCTGCACACAGTATCCATATCCTGGAGCTAGTGACAAACACCTGTGACAATTCCTTGAGGTCAACAACATCTTCAAAAGGCTTGGATTGAGAGAGCCAACACGCCAAAATCTTAAGACAGTTCACAACATACAGCGGTTCACGACATGAAGTAGGAAAGGAGCCGATGTCGCCCTTTGAGAGGCACGAACCAGCCAGTTAACATGTTGTCTGATGTCTGTCTGTAACTGCACAAGGGAATATCATGTAATCTTAAAACAAAAAAAAAAACTAACTCGTGATGCAAATCAGAAACGGGGAACATCAGCAACACGCATTTCAGCGTATGTGGCGTTAAAAATATGTCTGACCTTGAGGAGGCTTTTTTGCTTCGTCTCAATTGCAAGTGGCAGACTGACATCGTAAGAGAGGAAGTGCATTCGTTTTTTGCTTCAAATGATTGATGATCATTTTCAAACCCTTTAGCCATTTAACAAGACATTTTTTTTAAATGGTAAACATTGGCAATAGTGTCTGAAATGGACTGCGATTTGGTTTCATGTGAATAAAATCTGCAATCATTTCTTGGGATCTGCGGCTTGGCGCTGTTACAGCTTATAATTTGGACAAAAGGCAAACCTCTCAGTCACAAGTCACACGTCTTCTGCCGGGCCCAAAGTGGTGCAGAGCAGCCGTGCAGGTGCAATTGCTCGTGCTTGACGCAGTTGTCATTTTCCTGCACAGAAAAAAAAACGTTGTTTAATAAACAAATGCTTTTTGGCATCCATTTGCCTGGCCGTCCGTATGTTGGTCTTTTGTTGGCACATCGCTATCTTTCGGCAGCGGAGAGCAAATCTGCTGAAGTGTTTTCCTGCTATTTATAATGTGCATTATTTAGGTAGTAATGTGCACCCATAGGCAGCTACACAACACACTGCACTCTGGTTCCTTGCTGAATCTGCCATTCAAATAGCAATATGCCAAGGTGCGAGTGCACCTGCCTTAAAAGGGGGAAATGTGAGGTGACACTGGTTGCTTCATGTTACAGCCAAAACACACTTATGACCAATGAGGAGACTAAAAACAACCACCTTGTGCCTTACTTCGCGCCCCGATTATGTGCTGAGCAAAAATTGAGTGGTCACGCCCCGAATGCACTTGCACCGTACGCTTAAAACCATTTAGATATGGCCCTGATTATTTGACAGTGTTCCCATTGTGCTTTTATTAATAGTATTACCGTTGATTTGTCACATGACAAGAGATTAAATTAGACTATTCCTTCCTGGGAACACAGTAGTCAGAGGAATTAAATCATGGGATGACTTTAACCAAGATGAAACCTTAATTCACTAGAATCAATCAAAAACTGACAACAAACAAGCCTCATTGAGGTGAAGGGGAGTCTTAATGCGATTGTAGCTAAAGCTCAGACAGTGAGCCGCCTCCTTTAAAGCATGCCACACGGCCCAGAAGCTCCAGATAAGACAGCTGAGACTGGGATTTAGAGCTTTGGCTTATCATCATCTTCACACCACTGTCTCACCAAGAGCAAAGAACGCGGCCCCCAAATCCTCTACGCCTGGGAACCAAGTTTGTCTTTGGCTGTGGGTGCAGTCCAAGTCTGGCAAAGGTACATTTACAGGTTATAACTCTCAGATAGGACCTTGATCTACAAGCCTCCTCAGGACACACACCAGCTTTGGCACGGCAAGACTTTACGTTCTGTAACAGAAGCTGGGATAAGATTATAGAGAGGGAGAGCTGTGTGGAGTACTGTTTCAGAAATAAAATTGCTTTTATTCCACCCAACATGTGTTCAGTGAGATTAAAGCATAATCTTACAACGTTTAATAAGAGCCGGTTTGTGGCCTTCCGGCTGAGGCAGAAAAAGTGGAGCATGCCTGCTCTACTTTAAATCCTGTTTATTGAATTATAAAGAACCTTAAAGGATCAGGAATGTGACTCATACATTTAAATATTTTATACCATTTTAATGTCAAAGCACATCATCAAGTAAAGTATGCGGTGTTCAAAACAACTTTTTCCCAGCCAACAATTTAATTTTCTAAGTATAGTTGAACAGCATTAACAAAATGAGGACAATAGCTGTAGTATTTTGAGGTATAAAATATATGGCTTACATTATGTAAATTCATGCAAGGGCACGGTATTAATTACGAAAGGATACTGGGTAGAGCGCCAGTAATGAGCGCTTTATTTAAGATTCAGCACTGAAGAGACAAAATGATAAAATGTGGAAGATTTGTCCTCCAACCCTCATCCAAATCCTGCTTTTTTTCCTCAAACATAAGGCCATATTGAAAATCCCTAACCTCAATTTATGTAATCCAAAGCCCTTGCATGAACTTCAGCTTGAGCTCTGGCTTTCAAGAGGTATTTGGAAGTTAAAGTCTCAGATCAGATTTGGACAGATTAGAATTAAGAGTTGGAAGTCTGGGAGGGGTGGATATGAGGATTTGCACTGCTCCACGAGACGGCCTTGTCAGTGATAAGTTATACTGAGCCATGGGTAAGAGGATTGCCCAGCCTAATCCGAATCAAAAGACATACCATGTGAATTACATCCCGAAACAGGTTCGCTTACAGAGATTAGAAGCCTGCATGTAAATCCTGTCATACTCTACTTGGCGCTGGAAGATGAGCCTGAAAGTACAAACACAAACATGTGCTTTGTCTCTTGCTGCAACTGCTGGCAACCAGAATCATCCGTTTCCTTGATTACGGCTTTCTCTTTCCTATATTCTTTATGAGATAAGATGTCCGTTGGTGAGGCTATCTAGGCCAGGCGCGCTAATTATTCACACCACATCTAAGAAAGTACTTTTCCTGAGGGGAGAGAATAACACTTCCCAAGTGAACTGACACCCACAGACACCCACATAGCAGCCTGCTCACCCCTCCTCTCCTCTCCTGCCATTCCTCCATCTCACCATCACTAAGCGAAGCTCTAGTTCAATGAAGCATTTATTTCTCTTCCTGTTTGACATGGGTGATTCTATCAAGGCATCTGGCAGCAAATGCTGTAATACAAGCCTTTCAGTTGAGACGTCAAAGAATGTTACTCTCTGCCGTAGTGGAAGAAAAAAAATAGCTTGCATTTTTTTTCTCTCTCTCTCTCTCTCTCTCTTTTTTTTTTCCCTCCTCCTCCAGAAGTACTGAACAAACAAGACTTGTATCCCTGGCCCAGAAATGCTTCAAAGAGCTCATGTCTGCTGGGACTGGCTGTGAAATGTAGAGCAGTGTTGGCTGCTTAGCTGTGCATTTCAGCCAGAGCAAGCTCATAAGAGCGCTGAAGAAATCTGGGCAGATCTGTAAACAGGCGGGAGCGGGGTGTGAGGCTCTCTCACTGCAACATCTACAGAAGGTGGAAACATGCTACTGCAATTTAAAAAAAAAAAAAAAAGCCAGCAGTTTCATTACTTATCCACCACTCACATATTTCATGGACCTGCTATAGCTAATGAGACACAGTGGTCCAAGAAGACACTGAGCTACACAGGGTCATGGGCTTGTGCTACTGATAAAAAAAAAAAAAGGAAGATGAACAATATCGCACTTTAAAGACTGAATTAATATGTTGGGCCATAGTGTGTACAAGGGAGACACACTATGGTAATTACCTCACCCATCGAGCCTTGTGAAAAATGCAGCAAAGCAAAGCTATTTTGTTGTAGATTGAATGGATGTAAATGCTTTAGGGCACAGTGTAAATGGAAAGCACTGAGACGAAAGCAGTGGGAGACAGCATAAGAAAAACCATCAGGCAGTGGTGCAAAACTCCGCAGCGCTATGAAGCATGCCGAATAGAGGTCTCTCGCTGCAGTATAACGGCTCATAAAGCCGCAAATGGTATTTCCACTTCATTCAGTCTCAGGGCCAGGTTCCAAGCAGCTCCTCAGCGATGGAATTGAACCCATTAGCAATCGATTAAAGAACCAGCAGGCAGTCACCACTCTGCCTGTGGGGAAGACAGGGTCTGGCGGGGGTGGGGGCCCGCGGCCAGCAGAGGCTCCCGGGGATTGAGGTTCAAATCTTTGTTTATGCAGAAATAGTGGCAAGCACTTTAACCTTGGATCCCCTCCCCCGTGAAGCAGATTAAGACAGTCGGTTTGTGAGGGGCTGGAGCTTCACTCAGAGAACGACCCGAGCATCAGGCCGCTGATGCACAAGGTAACAGTGCGTCCATGAAATAAGACGGCACCCAAAGGACACCTGCAGCTCCACCAGGGCGGGTTGGATACCAATTTGATGAGCATATTCATAAGTCCTATTGAATGTCTCAGCCATGGATGTTTACCCAGACCATGAGATATGAATGATGAACAATTTGACCTTTCGAGGCTGATTAGAATTTCAATCAAGTGACCACAAACCAATCCATTAAACTATATGAACATGGAGCGAGGTGCCATGCAGGTACCTCGGGCTTAAAACATCTTAAACTGTTCTCTTACTTATTAAAAGTCAGTTTGGCATGTAATAAGCATGCATGTACAGTAGTGGGGGTATGAATCCATTCAAGCATATGAAAACAGATTCATTCAACTGTTATCGCACTCTTTCGCTCCAAACTATATATGCTCCATACATAGCAGCCTGTCAGTTTTTATTCTTGTTGCCGACCTTTGTCAGCATGGGCCTCATAACTGACATTTACAATTACACTGCAAACAACTTATCAATATGCATGGATTTCCAAGCCAATATCAGAGCAAACAGAGTCGTTTGGAGAGCTGAGTCTGTCAGGGGAAAGAAATAGGGCAGACATGTCAAGGTCAGGATTTTGTTAATGAGGGACGGGCCGCTGAATAATTGAATGGGCTGAGCAGTATCGACTGTTGAAGCAGAAGCGTTTAAAGCGTTGGCGATCGTTAAGGAAAATCCTCCCAGCACTTTATGTTCCATGGCAGTAATTTATGCACGGGCATCCAAGCGGGTGCCCTATGGTTCACAGCACTGAAGGCACAAAGCAATGAGTGGATTAGCCAAGCACACTTTAGAAACAGCAGCCAAGCGTGCAAGTCATTCCTGTGGATGAAGTGATGGCTCTGGCAGCGCAATTATTCAGCTGTGCATTTTAAACACACAGACAAATGGCGAGGAGCGAAGCGCCGGGTATCTGCTCTGCGTGCCGAGCAGAAACACGGAGAAAAATGGCGAAACGTGAACAGAATGTCAGGAACAAAAAAAGTGATCAATCTGCCAATTAAGCACACTCAAATACAGGAGAGCTGCAGCAGGGACACGTGGTGATCCAGAGGACATTACACGTGTGTTTGCTGTAAACAGAGGAACCCCGCATGTTCCTCCAACGCCCCTCGCCCCCTCCCAAAAAAAAAAAATAAATAAATAAAAGGTAAGATGAGTAAGTCTTAGCGGAACCGATGACATGAGCCTTGCTGCCGGATTTCCCTGGCAGACACAGCTGTGATATTTGGCCAGAGAAAACAAATTCTAATAATTGTGGGATCAAAGCAGCGGACGTAAATGCATGTAAACAAGCTAAGTAATACTACTTTGGTCAAATGCCCCTTTTGTTTTGAGCACAATCTCGGCCATTTTTAATCTGCACCAAGAACTGCTCAAGCTGTCGCTGTTGCAGCAACATACCGCTGCAGTTGTCAGACCTTAAACCTCTAACCCCCTCTCGTCTCTGCAGGTTGGGAGCTTTTGGGGAGGTGGGGGGGAGTCTAATCCCTCTATGTAATTACTGCTCCCTGCAATGGCCAGACCATCTCTGTGTAAATCAGATTAGCTGACCTAAATCGCTCTCGTTTCTCTCTACCCCATCAAACAATTCCTTATCTACACCCAGAGCTAAACAACACACAGACACCACTCCTGCAACCTCCCGCCCCCCAAAGACATGGCCTGTTTATTTGATCAGCGCAGGAAAGCAAACAGTTTCTCCATGACACACAAACAGGCTGGGCTGGGCCGGCGCTGCTGGGTGGCCAGAAAGCAAGAAGGGCCGGGCCGAGTCGATGACGTCGCTGACGACATGCAGATAAGCACCTCCATCACGTCTACAACTTCCACGCTGCCTTTAAAAAGCAGCGGAAGCGAGGCAGACGCATAGCAGGCAACAGCGTGCGGTAAATAAAGGTCACTGAACATGATAGAGCTGTATTACTCCTCTCTGCGCTGCCTCTCGCCTCCTTCTCATCTAATTTATTCCTTAGGTCATACATTTACAACTTTGAGAGAGGTGGGAGGAGGAGAGGGGGAGGGGGCATTGAGAGGAAATGCTGCTCTTCAGTTGGAATAGAGACAGGCTAAAGTAAAGAGGGGGAACAAATGAGGTCTGTGATCCTGCCTGTCCCCCCCCCCCCCCCCACCACCGCCCCTCCACCTCCACTCCCTCCCTCTTGAGCCCCAATCAGGCCGAACCACCGCTCTCAGCGTGACAGCCAGGCCTTTGTTGCTGTCTGAATGGAGGTTAAATATCCCTCGAAATCAGAGCTCTTTGGCTTTCTGGACCCATAGTCAGAGACCCAGCGCCTTTCATATGCTAATGACCATGTTTTTTTTATTTCCTTTGTAACCATGGTTAGACAGCGGTATCATGCTAAAGGGCGATGAATAAAGCGGGTGAATTTGTTTTTTTGTCAGCTTTTTTTTTTTTTTTTTTTGCTCTCTCCTCTCCCCTATTTTCTCCCACCGCCCCCCACCTCTCTTCCCACTCTCCCTCTTTTATCACCATCTCTTCGTGCCAGCCCACATTCCATCCCCCTCCTGCAGGGGTTTAAAAAAGCACAGATGGTCTCTCCTGACCTGCTATTCATCATTGTGTCAAAAGCTTTGTCAGAATAATGCTCCCCAACAACAAGCTGAAGGATTTTATTTGTTTCTATTGATGAGGCCCGTTAATTTCACAGACGTCTCATTAGGCTTAAACCACCAATTAATTTCTTTTGTTCTCATTAAATGGCTAATTCCAAACATGAACCGCACTGACGATGAGTGCTGCTCAGAGCCGAAGCCAGACAGCGCTGCTCCCGACACGGAGCCACTGGAGCGTGAAGCAGGCAGGTAGAGGGAGAAAATTGAAGAGCAGGAGGGAGCGCGAGATGGGGGGAGGGCGGGAGAACCAGGGGAAACATGGTGGCAGAAGCAGGAAAGAACAAGAGAGCGAAGGAGAGTCCTGACAAAAGACTCTGTTAATCTGTAGATGCCCTGAGCACTAGGCATTGATGGCAACTCATTAACTGCTCGCTAGATGTCCCTGGCCAATCCTGGGGATCAGTATCAGAGATGGTCTGGCATTTTTTAAAAGGGTGAGAATCAACTGAAATATTCTAATGCTCATCTACCTCAGCCTGCCAGCACTATAGCACCGCTTGCCTTTACAGCAGTCGACAGTGCAGTGCGTTTGCTCATGTGAATGAAAAATTAATTTGTGATTGAGAGAAATTATTTGGGTGGTGCCATTAAGCAACTCAAGGGTCGGTTAACACAAGTACCTGATCAGATCCAGTACTGCCATTCATCCAGTATCAAACAACTGGCCAAAAAACTGCTTGTGGGGTTTGCTCCCCTGTCACGGGATCAAGTGGCCTTCAGGGGTAAAGTTTGCAATCATTGGCCGCTGCAGCCGCCACTCAGCTCTGAATAAAAACGAAATAAAAATGATAGCAGAATAAATCAGAATACAAGTGGGAACAAAACAAGAAGAAGGAAAAAAGAAAGGCGCAGACTGGGAACCGAGCTAGTAATTTTTATATTGGAAGTGTACTCACAAAAGCTATCTAGTGCCTGCACTCGATTATAGCTGTGCAAGCTGTCATTATGGCCAAGGATATATGGAAGCCTCATAATATCCAGAGATTGGTAGTTTGTTAGACAGCACTGTACAATTTGCTACAGCCTTGAAGGATCCTTGAGCCTCTCTTGACAATTTACCAAGGGAATTGCCAGAGCGTTGCCTTTTGTCTGCCGGAGACACAGGGGCAATTATCCAGCCCCCTGTAATGTTTCCCTGACTTTAATCTCCTGGCTGAGAGCGTAAAGCAGAATGGGTAAGGTTTCAGAGTGCCTCTGGGTTCTATTAACACACAACTGCTGTTTCTGTTCAGGCCAGGCAGCCAAGAGAGGACTGCAGTCTGACAGACAGGCCTCCCCTGAGCTTTTAAGGGGAAAACATGATTATGTCATAATATATTTTTCGAAAAGAGATCCATTTGAAAGATTGCTCCACTGTCTTTTCAATCTAACATGGCTCTGCTTTTGTCAGGCACAGTGGGAGCACTGGGAATGACAGATGCTTCAATGAACCAAGCAGGAATAGATATAAAGTGTTTTACCTGGGAAAAAAAAAAAAAAAAAGATAGGAGAGGCCAGAAAAACGACATGAAAATCTTATTTCACAAACAATTTCATGAAACAGATCTCATGACTCTGGTGACAAAATGTAGCTGGAATTATTTAAATGTATGTTTTAAAATAAAAATGTTGCTGCATTATGTATGAGCTGCATACATAACAAAATATTACTGACCATTGGATTTTATGGAGTAGAATACTCCAGGTCTAAACAACAGTAAAAACTCATACAGACAAGATTAGCAGTGCGGATGGAGGCGGAGAATGAAATATTCATTGCAGTCCTTGGCAATAACTTTATGCCTCTGTACAGTGGATTTAACCATTGTAAAATTTCAAAACGTCGTCTGTCACAGGAAATTCAGCAACACTGGCTGAAAGAGACCCATCTACCTGGCTGCTATGACAGCAGTCTATTTGATGATCTTACATGGACTTGCACCAGTGATGAATTTGCATGTCCGCTAAAAGTTGCCATTAAGCAGAGTGACAAAACCATTAAAAATCAAGGACTTTGCTCCGAGTGGATTTTAATTACACAAAGCACATTCAGCAAAAAAAAAAAAAAAAAGGAAAAAGTATTCAGTACTTAAATGTGAGTGAATACTGACTCACATATATGAAGAATTAAAATCCACTCAGCAGAGCAAGTGTCTCCGAAACCTCCCAAACTCCCTGTGAGTCCATGAAAATTGTGCCCAACAAAATACAGCAACGCTGGTGACTCTGTCAAACTGGGCTTTTGCACATCTTCACTATGAAATTAATGCTAACATTAGCATGCTAATGACAATCTTAGCATCCGCATATTTCACTGGTATGCTGTTTAGAATGCTCGCCATCTTAGCTGAGCATGCTGCTAATTAAAATAAAAAGCAAAGCACCACTGGGGATGAATGATTAGTTTTGCAGGTACTTGGTCATCACCTGATGGTGGTGCTTCCATGACCAGCTAAGAGATCACAAAAGCTATTAAAATGTATCCTGAGGTCATGACTCGTGAAAGTAAAGTCATCCAATAGTTGATGAGATATTGCACTCAAAACGAGCAAATGCTAACATCATGGGGGAGTTACAAGAGGAGCCACCAAAGTCAGGTGTCTGGACAAAGTCCAGCATCAAGTTGTTGAGATACTTTGGCCAGGACCAAAATGGTTGATCACAAGACAGCCTGACCAGTGAACCCACTGACTGACACTGGCTAAACATAGTTTAATTCCAAAGGCTTGGTATAGGTGTGTCGGTCAGTCCACCTCACTAAACGACAGCAAGCAGATCACTTTGTGGCTGAGAATAACTCTTCAGTTATACACAAGGTATCTGCACAGAGATGAGCACTACAACATAAAGATCATGCAGTCACTTCACTACTTATATGTATAAGAGCTTTCCAAAAAGCCAAGAGACAGGGGAGGGCAATCTTGTGATCAAAGCATCCGCCTTTTCAAGTGTAGGCTACTCTCTGCACCTCTTCAGCGATGACTGGTGCTTCACAACAATGCTGGGGTGAGAGCGTTCGCTCTGAGGAAAGCAAGAGGTCCGGTGTGCTCCGGTGTAGAATTAGACCGTTTGCTTGCTCAGATCTTTGTCACAGTCAATCTACCCGGCTGCAGCAAGAGAAATTCAGCCTGAGGGAGGATTAGAATTGCAAAATGTTTGCTTACAGCAGATAGCCATGGCCCCTTCATGTAGGTTTTATGTGGGGAGAAAATGGTATGTAAATTCATCATTATACAAAGTGAAAATATGACATGAAAAATCAACAGTGCCATAAGCCTTATTTAAGCCTTTACTATAAACTGTGTAAGACAATAATGTAGATGAGACCTGTGGGCTGATCGATACACAGTTTGTCCCTGTTCTTCACAACTATATTCTAAGATGTCCTTGTCAGGAAAGGCTGCTGTCTACACTTATGCAATTAACAATGTACTTTTGAATCAGACAAAAATCTGATTATCATAACCATGGTTACTATGACAACAGGCAATTTGGGTAATTTCCTGCAAAAAATAGCTAAAAAAAAAAGTTGAGCCACGTCATATTTGACAACGAAAACAAACTGTTTCTTGTGACTTTTGAACAGAAGCAATCATCAAATATTTACCCGATTAACTACTCTCAGGCCTGCAAACTTCTACCATGTGATGACAATAATTTTTTAAGGGGTAAAACAAGGCATCCAATACAGTAACAAGCTTGACAACAATTGTCTATTTCAAGTTTGGAATGATCTGTGGGAGAACTTGTTTTCAGTCTTGTTTTTTCTGTCCGTAAAACCATTTGCTTTATCATAAAAGTCACCATGCGAAGGCTCCGGAGGTCTCTTAGGTTTGCAGTTTTAATCTTAAATGGACAAATCAGTTGTAGTCAGTTGTAGTTAAAAGGCATCGAAATTTCCACAATAAGGTCACCAAATCTCCCCTGTAGCATAATCCATTTCTCCACTGCCTACCTGTTATGAGCGCGTCATTAGCCGCCATATTTATGCCAGTATACCATTAAATATGCCCCTTTTGTCTGCATTCAAAGCCTCCAGTTAGTCAGACAGTTTAATAAAAAGCTTATGGTTTATATGCATGCACTGACATTATTAAGACACAAGTCATGTTAAAATTCAATTAATTGAGGGGATATGCAGCAAAACGCTCTCCCCTGAAATCTTAGGCGAGTGAAGTTACTAACATATGGAAGTGTCTGACTAATATTTTCTGCAGTACTGATACCAAAAGTTTAGCTCGGTAGAAAACACACAAAGGTAAATCAAAGCTTTAAATAAAACATCATTCTCCATAAATACTGTTTGTCCTGTCTCACATGAAGAAAATTATACTGTTAAAATGGAAATCAATAAGACTTTTGTTGTAACTTATCATTATGAAGTAAATGTTTCTGGCTGATCTTGGTTAGCTGTCGGCAGCATTAGCGTTGCGTTCAGGAACCTCTGTCAGTTTTCCTGCCACAAGCTGTTGGCAGACCGAATTGTATCGTGAAAGGCTCATAAATGACTATACTTATAACTGATGGTATCATTATTATATAGCCATTACATTATGTAATCAAAATTTACATTGTAGCATTAACTGCATGATGATAAATCAAATACAAACATTTCCTGGCATTAATTTAGTCTTTGCACAAATAAAAACATGCATCTTAGAGATGCAGCAGTGTGCATATGTATTTCATAATATGGTGTTGAATCAGCTTTACTGACACTGAAAAATATGTATTTTTTTTTTTTTTGAGAAAAAAAATATCTTTGGTAATAAGTGGATGTTAGGGCAGTGAAAATAAATGCATCTTTCATATAAGCACAGGTAAAAGAAAAAAGGGGAAAGGGACACCCAGCTGCTACTTGAGCTCAATACCACGACTTTTTCTGCAATTAGTCATGTTGTCTTTGGACCTACGGCTGTGCCTTCATCATAAAATGTGTGGAAATATAATTATCATGTTAGCATAATGCACATAATAGAGAAGCACTTGACTCGATCACAACATCAAAGAGCGCGTTGATTCCCTCTTAGGGCATACAAATCTAATCACCCCGGCTACTGAAAAGGTCTCACTTTGGTGGACACTTGGAACAAATGTATGTTCTGGCTGTCTAGCGAAAAACAGCCATTACAAGGGAAGGCAGCCATGCGAGGATGATGAAACAACATGCTGATCGCGTGTGGTCATCTATTCCTCAGGATACATCGGGAGGCATTTTGTTTTTCGGGCTTTACGACCCTCCAGCTGCAGTGACACAAACCTGCCCAGCTTGGACAGTCCCTTGACCTCAATATCTAAAATAGCATCCAGTCCATTACTGCGCCCATGTCCTCTGACTAAGCTCTGAGACTCCACGGGGTGAAGTGTAACATCAAGTTCTCATGCAAAAAGTCCTGTGAACATCAGTAGTCTGAACACAACAGCGGCAGCAAAAGCAGCAGCAGCGGCGGCGGCAGCAGCAATCCGGCCTAATCCAAATGAATCCTGGTCTCCCAGGTTTGTTCATCCTGGTTGGAGGGTGATGACTGCTCCGCTCTGCCGGGGTACTTATCTGCTGTCAGTGGTCGGTGGCTGTACAGGCCGTGTGTTATCAGGGCTCAGCCTGCTCAGGGATTGGACGGCCCATGGAAAGTAAACATAGAACCTGTCCTTTGCTTATCTATCCCAGGAGGTAGTGCATGTGCATGTGTATCTGTGTGAGGGAGAGAGAGGAGCCTGTTTCCATGGCAACCTCCTCCTATAACCCGCCACCCCTCCCCTCCAGAGGAGAACCCTGGTGGTCTTTGTGTAATGCGATTCCACTAGAATGCGCTGTGGATTAGAGCTACACTGCCTTCAGGCCCTAGGCAGGGCAACAGTGAAGACATTATTACCCAGATCAAATGCTGTAATCACTAGGCACTGGGGGCTTTCACATCCATTGCAGATAAAACCTAGGACTGGCAATACTCAGGTGATTAGGGGATTATTATTCTGCATTTCAGCATGGTGCCAGTCCCTCTGTTTGCCTCACTGTTGTGGAAAAGAAATAATAAAAAAAAAAACCCTGATTTTCTGTGTGATGGATGGGGGAGGGCGGAAAGC
Source organism: Dactylopterus volitans (assembly GCA_901007715.1). NCBI lineage: Eukaryota > Metazoa > Chordata > Actinopteri > Syngnathiformes > Dactylopteridae > Dactylopterus > Dactylopterus volitans. Next base: position 16,717 of record CAAKHG010001902.1, read on the forward strand.
AGAATGTCAGCCAAAAGAACCGACCAAGAACTTAGACCAAGACCCTAAATCCAGAATACAGACCCAGAACCTAGATGCAGAACCTAGACACAAAACCTAGACCCAAGATCTTCATAGGCTCAGAAACTATAACAAGGACCTAGCGCGGGACAC
>CAAKHG010001902.1:16889-37703 GCA_901007715.1 Dactylopterus volitans
TATTCTGCATTTCAGCATGGTGCCAGTCCCTCTGTTTGCCTCACTGTTGTGGAAAAGAAATAATAAAAAAAAAAACCCTGATTTTCTGTGTGATGGATGGGGGAGGGCGGAAAGCAGAATGTCAGCCAAAAGAACCGGCCAATCTGGTGGACTGTGATCAATGCCTGGCAGCCACAACGAAAAAAAAGTCCCTTTCATACTGTGGTTTGCATGTGCAAGCCCACATATTGGCATTACAGACCCCCCTCGATTTTCTGTAGGGTCTGTGAGTTCTGGTTCCAACAATTCAAGCAGAAGTGGAGAACTGGGCTATGGTCTTATGTTTAGAGCTGCTGTAAAACACTTAAGCCACTCTAGTTTCTTAGTCTGCACTGTAGCCCTCCTCTTAACAGAACCAGACAGCAAGGTCTTTTGCATGAGAACCTGCTGAAAGCCCTCCATTGAGAGGTAGATCAGCGGAAGGCGAGACAATGACCCCTCAGTGTCCAGCAATAGGCACTCAGAGGTACAACCTTTCATCTGCAGATATTCCACTGTTTGATTAAGTGAGGAAGAAAATTCTCCTTCAGCGAGGAGCTTAAGCTACAAATGCACACAGGAAGTACACACTTCAGCAATGTGGGAAAAGAAAGACTATAGCCTTTAACAAATGAGCCCGTGAGAGCGGAGCATGGCGGCTGGCTCCATGCTGAAAGCATCCGGCCCTGCTTTTATAATCTAACAACAACATCTCTGAAGAGGCAGCCATATGAAGGGCTCACAGCTTCACGCACTGAGTCCTAGAAGAGCTTTGCTTTGGAGTGGAAGGCCTGGGCCATTCAACTCATTCTGCCCAAAAGTACTCAACTGCCAAAAGACCACTTTAGAGAACTTGAGAGCAGTGTTTGCGTCATATTTCTGAAGTGACACTGCATAAAATCTCAGCTTTTTATCACTCCGAGAAGGCTGTGTGGTTTCAGTGCAGTACACCATACATGGATGCAACCCTGCAAAAAAATGCGGCGGCTTACATCGACCACAGTACGTCGCGGTGCACAGTGACATTGAAAGCGGAAGTAAGTTCATCCCTCAAATATTAATGCAAGCTCAGTAATTCCTGAGTTGAAGCTGCAGCCAGATATTCCCAGCAGCCTCTCTAACAGCACCCAGAATGTCCTCCTCTCATGTCTGTGGCTCTCCTGAGACAGTTGTCAACTCCTATCTGGATGCATTCACAGCCATTTGCTGATGTGCTTCCATTTACTGTCAAGGGCAGCCTGTTAGTAGGTCTGCATGTACCGTAGATGCAGCGTAGAACAAGGAAGAGCCATTCCTAACAGCCAGCAGGATAAAAGACATCATTCCGTTTTTTTTAGAGGACAACCCCGCCGGTTGAAGACGTTCAGCTCTGATGACCACACTATTTCCTTCAGTTACTGGCTCTCCCAGTGCTCAAACCAGTCTATAGCTCCTACCAATTGCCCTCAAAACCTACCCTAGTTCATGCAACAGTGCCACCAGCACTAGATTAATTCAGTCAAGATGTTTCTCTTTTTATATAAAAACAGTTTATTGATTTATCAACAACTGTCAACTGTACAATCCTTAGGGATGATGACACGTGTATGCTACACAGTCTAACGTGTTTATGCAGAGACCATTCCTGTCTATGTTGTAGTGGAATATAATGAAATACTGAGGAAAGCAAACAGAGCATACCCAAACTGTCAAATGTGATAATGGCTTCACCTGCCACCTTTATGAATAAGTGTGTAAATCTTGCATATCAGTCACAGATAGTCAAATGAGAGAGGCAATTATAGACTCTTAGACTGATGACTAAACTTGTGTCGCATGAGTTGATGAAGAGTCATACAATAGTTGAGTCAAGAGGCTGAAATCAAGCCACAGCTGCTTCTCGGGAACCCCCCCCCCCCAAAAAAAAAACCCATCAGTCCTTCAAATGATGGTTATCCATTTCAATGCTATCGAAATCAGCCATTGTCCAGGGAAAGGTCTTCATCTCGCATTGAACTTCCGCTGAGCAGGGTCGATGTAAACCATGATTTTCACCTTCCTCCAGTCTTAGGAAGAAAAAAAAAAAGAGCATTTCCAGAATCCCACACTGCTAAAATCCATTGGACACATATGTGTTCTCTGTTACAGCGAATTGCAGGGGGGAAAAAAAAGGCCGTTGGCAGGGAGAAGAAAAAAAAAAATCCAAATTAGATTTTTGAAAAGGTCATCCTGGACAACGAACATGAAAAAAAACAGCGGAGGGAAAAACGGAAATAGAATATCCCCTTTCAAAGTCCTAATCTAATTTTCATCCCAAGGGGACAGAAAAACACGGAGAACAAGAAAGAACCATCACAAGCGTAATTGGACACCAAAATATAAATCTATAAAAGGCCTTTTATTACTCCATTATGTACACTTTTCACAGGACCTCCTAGGAGAAGCTCCACAGTGAAGCGCCGCTTCTAGTTGTGTCATGGAACTTTTATCTCCACATTAAAAAGGACGATTAGAAAAGAAATATCCAACAAACAGAAAAAAAACAGCAAGACTATACTTTCTTCTTAGTGCCTTTGGGAACTGCGCTCGCTGTACAAGTGTTAGTTGTATGAGTGAGGAAGGGCAGAGCCAACATCCAGGGTCACAACAGCACCAAGGTCCACTTCAGTCTGGCACTGCCAAACTTCCTGCCCATCCACCCCAGGGCTGCAGGCAACATCCATGCTGTCTGTGTGAGGGAAGGTAGACGGAGGACGAGTCTACTGGTCCTGAGCATGAGCATGCTCCGATACAAAGCAGTCTGTTCTAATAGATCACTTCATACACAGTGGCCTTCTTGTCACCAGAGCCTGTCACAATGTACTTGTCGTCTGTTGAGATGTCACAGCTCAGGACAGATGAGGACTCCTTGGACTGTTTAGAGATGGAGGAAAAAAAATAGAAAGAAAAAAAGATGATTTTATTTTTGGGTGGCGGGTCAACATCCTCAGCTATGCTTGAATTTAAGTGGAAAAGATTAGCTGACTACAGGGCGAGATTAGATTGCACGTTCTGGCCTGATGCCCCTCAAAACGACTTCTTTGGCAGGTCAATAATTCAGGGTCAGTTTTCACTGATAGAACAGGCCTGTCGGGCAGCGGTCGCTGTGCCCTTCCTCTCAGACACAATACTTTTGGACTGGCTGTAGACAGATAGTATTGATCAGCATACCTGGAATATGCTGGCGCCATAAGGAGTCCTCCAAGCATTCAACAGATTGTCCTTCCCAGTGCTTACAAACCATTTACCTGCAAAGGAAACAAACAGGGCAATCAGGCCTCATAATTGGAGGATATATGCGTACACATGAGTAACCTGTCTGACCTTGAAAACACATTCAGACACAAGAAGTGCACATCTTTTTTAGGACTAAACAAAATAGGATGTAGCCAGTAGTCTCCCTCCTTTTCCTGTGTGTGTGTGTGTGTGCACGTTCGTACCACAGTAGGCGAACTTGAGGGAAAGGACACAGCTCTCGTGCAGGTGCAGTTGATACTTGTCAGGCTTCGAGTGGTGTAGCACCTCCACGTTGCTGCTCTCCATACCCACGGCCAGCCACTCACCAGTCGGACAGTAGCCCAGGGAGAAGATCTGGCAACACGACAAAAGCGTTTACCACAGCTGTCTCCAGCGTTCAAATGAAACCACCATACACATCTCTGACTGTCTTCTTTCCATCTTCCTCTATAACGAAGTTATACCTGCGAAGTAAAGTCATGCTGCTGCAGCTGTCGTCCCTCCCTCAGATCCCAAGAGCGGACAGTGTTGTCCAGCCCGCCCGTCCACAGCTTAGTACCATCGTGGGATATGTCAATGCAGCTAGCACCATCCGTGTGGCCCTGGAATTGCCTACAATCAAAGTAGCATAAGGCATACAAAAAAAAATAAAAAAAAATATTGACATCCTCTTTCAAAAATGACTCACAAAACAGCAATCCTGTTGTGGGGCCAAAGCCCACACAGTGCGAATAAGTGTTTGCTTCCAACCTAACAAGAGTCTGGTTGTGGAGGTCCCAGACGGCAATGTTTCCATCACTGCAGCAGGAGAAGCAGACTTTGGCGTCGGGGCTGATAGCCAAGGCGTAGCATGCTGGGGCTGAGGAGGTGAGCTCAGCCTTGATGCGGGGTGTCTGAGAGGCCAGATCCCAGATGGTCAATGTGCTGGCCTCGCCTCCAACAATCAATGTGCGGCCATCAGGCAGCAGCTTACAGGAGCGGATGTAGTTATCCCTGTTCTGTTGCACAGAGGACAAAGTGAATCAATACGTGTTGAGGCCAGTGCAGCTAGAGAGAAAGATTTAGGAACAAGTCAGTGGGAAAAGAGGATGGAAATCCAGCAGTCATAATAAATCAATGAGGGTATCCTCATGTTATGAACACCCTGGACAGGATTTTACACATTTACACTGTTGTGTTTATGTTTGAAACCAAATGTAATTCATTGGAAAATGTGGTGTGAGAGTTATCGTTTCCTTCCTCCGCCAGATTTTCGCTGCCAAAAGTACTTTCTTCTATTGTACACAAACGCTGAATAAAAGCTGCAGCTGCGTTTGCGTACTGGTACATTTGCTGTCAAACTGTTAGTGGTATGTGTGCCTGTTGTGCAACTCATGTATAACAAAGGATCATCGTATTGTTAATGGAACACGGTTCTGTATAAACAGCTTACACCTTCTAAAACAACACAAAAAGAACAAGGTGTAAAAATATGGTTGATGAGTGAAAAGAGAATCCTCAGCGGCCCTCACCAGACAGTCCAGTTGTGACACGGGGCTCTTGCTGCCAGGTTGGCTGATATCCCAGATTTTGACACAGCCTTTGCCACCAGTGTAGACATGGCGTGTGGGATTGCTAATGGTAACAGCGCAGACGACTTCGCCGTGACTCAGCGTGTTGATCTGACGGGCGTGGCGTGGAATACCGGGGCCGATCAAGGCGTCGGGCGGAAAGGGAACGGGCTGCATCTGGCCGTCGGCGCTGACGTGGAAGGAGTAAGCCCTGCAGGAGAGGTTTGCGAGCCGCGTCAGTGTTTTATAGCGTTGTTTTTAAAAATGTATGAGCACAATACATTAGGTGGGATACTCACGGTTTGCCACCAGAGATGGATGTGAGGCTGGCAGGAAGTCCGGGGGCTCTCATGTGGGTGTGAGGATCAAACCCCTGATGGAAGATGGAGACATCTGAATCAACAGATCTGCTACTGGCCAATCTTAGGTGACCAAATACAGCTATATAGAAGACCAGAAGGTGTGTTACCATGGGGGAGCGTCCATAGGCTGCAGCTGCTGCAGCGCTCATCTGAGGGGAGATGTGCAGACCAGCATACACACCGGGACTAGTCAGGCCTCCGTTCATTTCATGGTGGCCCATCATGGCAAAAGGTGTGGGGTAGGAGCCTGCGATGGACAGAGGGGTACGCAAGGCTGGGGCTGCTACAAAGACAGAAAATTATATCAGTATGCCATATGACAACTGAGTGCAGAAAAGGATGGAAAGATTATCTCAGTTCTCGAAGGAAAAGAGAGCGGTACCAACCAAGAGCCTCCATGCCTGGTGGTTTGCCCAGGATGGGTCTGAGCCCGGGAGTGGAGCTGGTGCCAGGGGTGGGGGCATCGTTGCGTGGGGTGGGGGTGTTGGACTTGAGGCCAGGCGTGGAAGATTTGTCATTCTGTCGAGGGAATGAGAGAGCGAGCGCATTCAAAATCTGCCAGGCACTGTGCAGACTGACAATTTCAGAGCAAACTGAACTTAATCCAATCTAATTCTGACAACCCTCATAGTCCTGCGGAGCCATAAACTGCTATTTATTCTAAAACCTATTATGGCCACAATGGAGATGGGACCGTTTTTATCCCCTTACTGCTTTTGGCTTTAATCTTTTAGTGAGGCAGAGGGAAAAATCCTGGAATAGTTAAATACATTGAGCTATTAACAGAAGAGGACCTGGCTGATCCTGATGCGGGACAATATTATCCCTGACGTTTAGTCATGCACTTAAAGCACCGACAGCCATTCCCTAATCCACTGCAGAAAATGTCCTAGATTTATTTGCACATATCCCTTTGCTCTCTCTGGCATTTTCGTTTAACCCCCTTTCTGGCCTAGTTTGCTCCCGACTCTTGGTGTCTTACATGACTGAGCTCCTTGGCCTTGGAGGATGGGGTGCTCCCAGAGGACGCTACCGATGCAGGGCTGTTGGGCGTGTCCTTCTTTGGAGGGCGGGGCTTATCAATGCCATTTTCAGGTGGGGAGTGGGCTGGACTTGCCCGAGGAGTGGCAGGGTCCTGGAGTAGCACATAAACAGATTCTTATTTTGGAACTGCTTCATCACGGTGCATGTCAATACGCCATTTAAAACTGCGCAAAGTGGTGCTGACCTCATTGGACACATCCACCACCAGGTCATCACTTTTCTCACCGTCGCTGTCCTGTAAAGATAATTAACAAAATGAGTGCACCTGACGGCATTTCTTTTTAACGAAACCTCGGGTCATTCGGCGTGACCACAGAATTGCTCGCAGACTTACATATCTGCTCATACTGTCCTTCTCCTCCACTTTGCGTTTCTTAGAGTCCAAACTGTAGTCGGAGGAGCTGCGGTGCTTCTCGCTGGCCGTGCGTAAGCTCTCTGATGGCGATATAGAGTTATTCTGGGGAGAGAAAAGCAAACAAAGGCTTTATCACCATTTCCATCGTCCATAGGAAAGAGACCAGTGAGTCATTCATCTGTTACAAGTTGTTCACAGGGAACACACTGTGCCAATCCAAACACTAAAAGTGCCCCATTCACACAACTATGGATGCCACAGACTCTTAAAATGCAGCTGTAGGCCAGCTCCAAACAGTACCCTGACACCAGCCAAGGCCAATCTCACACACAAGCCTGTCCCTGGCCACGCAACAGAATGGGCCGTTATCTGAACTGAAAGGAGGAGGGCTTGTTTTCTAAGCTGGGCTCCCTCCTTCTCATAACCGGACAATAAACAGCCTCACAGGGACATGAGCAGTGTGTTGTGGATGAACAGAGGGCCTTTTCTCCGGAGTCAGTCAGGCTAAGCGTGAGAGAGCGAGGGGAGGAGAGGGCGGACGGGGAACGGGGAACTGTATGTCGTGGGCAATAGTTGCTGCAGTGCGCTGGGGCACCATCAGGCTTTGAGCTAAGGCTAAAGAAAGAGGATCTATATCCTGCCAGTGGGCACGGCAGCGTGGGACAGACTGGTGCTTCTTCATGAAGCCTGCCTGCCTGCCCACACAAGTTGGGACAGCTCACTCCAAAATGGGAGGAACTGGGCAGGTGTCCAGTGGCTTTCACAGGAGTTTGCCATTTGCCTGTGAACTGTCAATTCCCTCCCCACTGCCCTCCCACCCCCCGATTCCTCAACTGCTGCCCCTTCATCTGAGGACCGAGGCAACAACGTGGACCAAGTCAGCGGCAGCCCCACAGAAGTGAACAATGGCCGATGGACTAGCTGCCTGGGCAATAGGCCACCGTCTGTATAATAGCTGACCTTTAAAGAGATGCTTAGCGTGACTCATTAACCAAAGTCACCACTCTGCTATCAGATGACCTGGGACAAGAGCACAGAAACAAAACAGGCCTGCTAATCGCCCCAGGAGTTCCATTTCTTCAGACATGACTGCACCCATTCAGCTGGCCCAGTCTACAGAAACAAAATCTCACAGGCCCATCACAAGCCATCAGAGATCACAGCCATTCAAATAAAACGCTTTAGCGGGTCCACACACGGGGTGGAGGGGAAAAAAAAAAAAAACCCAATACAATTCTCCATTTGTGTTCATAAATATTCACCACATGCCAAGGGGCTGAAAGAGTGAGCTGGTAAACAAGGGAGACAGTAGAAAGGATAAAATAAATCCTTTAAGAAGGGGAAGTCCAAGTCTTTCTTTAATTGTGATGAAATTACAAGGCGTCTAATCTCTTCAGCATGATACCAGTCATCTCCCCTCTGGATTAAACACACAGGATTTATATTCCAAACCTCATTTCCCATTAATCATTTTATTGAAAGCTGATTAATGCAGTGCATGAATTCAGCGCCAGCATACAGTTAGCAAGATTTCTTTTTTTTTTATTTGTCTTCTGCAACAGAGTAAAATATGTGATGAATTATGAAACAACGAGCGCTGCAACATAAAAAATAATAATTAAAAAAAAAAGACTGTGGGTTTGAAATACTCACCGTGCTCTCTGTATCACCAACATCACAATGGCGGCCGAGGGGTGATGATGGAATCAAGCGAAGCAAAGAGAAAAAAATAAGTCAGTTAGCATATAATAACAGATGCTCCTGGCTGAATGTGTGAAAATCAACTGCAGGGCACAGGGCCTCTCTTATCGCTGTGCGTTAGAGCTGTTGAATAGCTTATGCAGTCATGGGCTGGGAATGTATCAGCTCATTACCCAGACAGAATGTGAACAGACAGGATGCGCTCGTCACCTAAGGGCCCTGCAATTCTGCTCCAGAGACTGAGATTCGCTCTGCAATAAGTTGCTTTTCCCCTTTTAATCTACCGTTACTCGAATAAAATAAATATACACTCTTAGGTCCTCTCAATAAAAAGCATAGATCAGCGAAAGGCACCATTTAGCAATTTCGCGTTACCTCTGTGTTCGAGATCATGGTGGTTCTTCTCATCCTTCACTGGGAGGTGGGCTTGGCTGCCCAGGGCACCTAGTGCCAACAGGCCTGATCCAGAGCCCGTGACAGGGGGGATGCCAGGCGGCTGCAGACCCGAGGGGTGAGGGGGCAGCTGTACCGGGGGCCCATGGGCAGCATGGGAGAGATGTTGTGCCTGGAGCTGCTGCTGCTGCAAGTAGACAAGAAGACAGACAGACACCAAGTGGGTCAGAGGGAAGAGGCAAGGAAAAACCACACACTAAACTAAGGCTGATCAGTTAAACCCTGGATGATATTAGCACATTCACACATCTATTACTGTCAGGATCAGACAGCAATCCCCCTCCGTGCTATTTCCATACCAGGCCAGGGTGTGTAAGCCCCAGATCTACACCGGGGAGAGTAGCAGTTATGACTAATGATCAACTGCTCAACACGTCTAACACATGACGTATAGGGATGGAAACACTCCCATCACAGAGCACTAGTGGTGTAGTAGTGAATTAAATAATAGTTGTATTTATCATACTAGCAATAACAACTGCAAAGTTTGATTGAACCTCCACTTAATACTTTATGAATCCCTTCACTTCTGGTACATTGCAGAAATAATGCAGTACACCGTGCAGCACCACGGCACTCTTATGCCAGAGAGTTTAGCAATTCTCTTTAGGAATGTGAAGCTGTGCAGGAATCTGTTAGCCTGTGGGCTAAACAACTACCCACTTCTTAAACACTTCAAAAACATAAGCATCCTCTATTTACTCCTATCATATTCATGTTCCTGAATTAACAGAACATGAATCATTTGCATGCTCAAACTTAAAAAGAATGAAGGAAAGCTAAGTGCCAGAAGCTGGCACTCCATCCCTCTCTAAGTATTTGAGTGTGTGTTTGTGTGTGTCTGGGAGGCTGCTGTGGCAGCCAGGACCAGGGGTCCCATGCTGGCACTCAGTCAACCCTCCAATATTCACCATCAATATTTGAAAGGCACGGGGAAATGGATGGGAGTTAAAAGGCACTCAGCATGGAAGTAAGCAGTTTAAAGCAAGGTTAAATAATACTTAGCTGAGACACCAATAAAAACATCAGCAATTTATTACCTGTCTACGAGCCAGCTGAATATTTCAGCCCCTGTTACAGCATTACACCTCTTTGTTACAAGACTGACTTCAATCAGTGACCATTTATGGCCATTTCAAGAATATTAGGCACGATTGTGATGTGTAACCTGGCAGGCCTGGTAAACATGAATTTAAAATACATGATTCACTTGCCAGCCTCGCAAGGCCAAATACTATTACAATATGTCCTTAAAATTTCAGGCTGCAGGGTCTTTGTAAAACAGCAGGCATGATTTCAACTTGTGACCTTGTCCTTTGCTCCATAGGACAGATGTCAATCCAATTACAAAATGCAACCAGGATAGAGAGAGAGGAGGAGGAGTGACAGAGAGGAGAGGGAGCGAGAGAAAGTGAGTGTGTTATAATATTGTGTCCATGAGGGAAATTAAGGAGCCAGTTCATTGGCAAGGGAGAGCCATCCTTGCTCATTGTGTTTAATGAGGCACTGATGGGTAATATGCATGGTTGATCAGCAAGAGCCCTCATTAGAGGGCCATAAATGAAGACAATAATAAATAAAGAAAGAGTTCTGGCCAGTTCCCTCTTAATTTAATATTCCAGGATAAAGACCTACTCTTTGCCTCTTTTTTCTTGGACAGAGTATAGCTACAGAAGAAAAAAAGAAAAAAACAGGCAGAACTGAGCAAATGTATTACTGTACTCTCAAGAGTACAAGCTTCTCTGACTAGACTGAGTTGCGTAGCACTTGGGCAAGAAGTGTGTGCCGCGCAACACGCACAAGCCCTTCAGACCCATGCGCGCAAACGCATCAAAGCCACTGACAACAGCACAGCGAACGCACAGATGTGTTTGAATGCCACTGACCAGCGGGGGCCGTTTGCTGCAGTTGAAAAGGAGGGCAGAAAGTGGTCAGGGCCATGGCTACCCTTCCCCACAATTGCTATATACTGCAATTAATGATGTTATGGCCAAATAAATCTCTTAATCTCATGGTTCACCACCCTTTAAAAAGCTATTATAGGCTATTATGTGGCTTTGTGCAGGTGGCCACACACTGTGAGAAACGCGCGTTTGTCTGAATTACTTCTTGCCCAACTTCAACATTTTGAATATTTTCTAATCAGATTGGAAACACTGCCAGCCAGGTTCATCTCAACACCAGCAGCTGCCCTAGATGCATCCTATTAATGGCCCTCAGCTCCATCAATAAGGCATGCAGCTGGCTCCTGGATGCTGCCTGTCTGCCTGGCACACTCTTTCACCCCACCTTGCTTTACAATATGCATGAGGATTTTGGCATGCCTACAGAGCTTCTCCTCAATGAATAACTAATGGAAAGGTATTCGTAAAAAAACATACAGCAGCTTCATTTCCACCTCCTCTGACATGAGCAACCAGTGTGACTTGGGTGAAGGCCTGACTGTTTCATAAAATAGGTCAGCTGCTAAATAGGACCTTGTACTAAAATCGTGAGTACGCTTGTCCGATATTTCATAAAAGTTTTATACTGCTGCTAATGGTATATGACCGGCATAGACCACCACAGAGCAGCGGCGTGCCCATCAAAGGTAAAGATTCCAAAATCAATATTCCACTATTATAGGAATATGAATATGAAAATCACTTGCAAAAGGAAAGAGGCAAAGAGTTAAATTTGCTCTTCATAGGAACAAAAGCAGCTTGCAGCTGGTCTGGCTTGGCAAAAAGTGTAATTTAAACATCTGTAGCAGTTTGACAGATTAAAAACAAACAGCTCTCCTCCATCACTTCGAGACACCTACTCAGACGAACCCTGGGAAGAAATCATCCTGAGACAAAATGTCCTCAAGGGGGCATTAATTGATCTCCAATATGTGTGGCCAGTGATTGAACCACTCTTTAGCAACAGCCTGTGCCAGATCTAGCGGCGGTATTAAGATCGGTGATAGCATAAGCTCTGAATCGAGGGTGAAACCAATCACTTGTGTGTTAGCAGGTTGGGTGCAGCTGATCAATGAGGAACAGATGGTGTTTTGAAGCAGTGATGAACACCAACGTTTCCGCCGAGCGCCGCGATTTGCAAAAAGAACTGTGTAGTCGTGGCGGCTGACTGTTGTCTGTACTGTCTCAGCGAGCTCGCGGCACTGGCTGCGTTCTGCTCACCCTCAGCCTTTTAATTCCCACAGCTATCCAGGTCAGCAGTGAGGGATGAGGCTCCTCGTTAAAACCTTAGCCAATTAAAGCAATACAGGCTGTGGAGGGGATTCTCAAGAGCTCTCAGGCACTCATTTATAAACACACAACAAGGCAGTGAAGATGCCACCGAGACCACAGCCGAAGCAACAGACAAGCCCCTGAGAGCTGCACTTGTTGCTTGTATAGTTTGAATTTATAGCTTAAAGAACATAGAGGGGCGGAATATATACATGAGCACATTTTATTTAAGAGGAGGCATATCTGGACTAGTGAGAAAGCATAAACCAACAGTTCAGACGACAGCAGGTGCATAAAGAAGACATGTAAAAATAACACTTAAAGCTGCGATCATATCATGTGCACGTTTGCTCCAAATCAAGGTCAAATAAAGGAATAAAAGGGAGTATACACACGGTGAGAGGCAGATTGGGAAGTCCACGTACCCCGATGATGGCATTCAGCTCGGTCATAGTCACCTGCTTAGCCCGCTCCACTGCCTGAGCTACCTGCTGTTGGTGCTGGGGGAAGACATTTACAAAAAGGAAGATTAGGACATCTATTGCACACGCCCGCCCGCCCACACACACACACACACGCGCACCCCTAATTTTCATAGCACTGCCGCAGTTTCAAAAGTGAGGGCAAAAGCCACGCACAATTACTCAAAATTGTCTAAACCGAGCATTTTTGAAGTAGAGTCTTTAGAATTCAGACGATAACAAGTGCCTTTACTTTAGCACTACACTAAAAGCACTATTTGGGAGCCAAGTCGAAAACTTACCTCTTGTGACAGGAAAGGCATAATTTGAGCTAAAATTGCGTTGAGCCGCTTGGCGATCTCCGTCTAGAAAACAAAAGAGGAGCAAAATGAGACGGTAAAGTAGGGGAACAGACAGTGACTTCATATAACCCCGCCTTTAATGTTTACACCGATTAAGTCAATTACTGCGGCAATCAGAACTGCTTGACTCAACATCCTCTAAACAGCATGATATTGACATTTGAAATATTTAAAACATTAGGAGAGCCCAGGGGGATGGAGCACAGCTGTGCTGAGAGTGCACTCCATGCTAAACGGATATGAGCCGGCAGAGTGCTGCTGTGTTGAGAGGATCCTCTCTCACTCTGCCCTCCTTCCCCTCATCTGCCACTGCGCTGTCCTGCAGTTAACCTCAGACTTAAACCACACAACCACACCCCGGGAAGTGAGACCCACTGACCAGAGTTCGCTGTTTAGCTACATGTGACATTTGCAGGCGGTTTGCATCCGAGATGTAAATGTTACAAACCATAATGACCTCCAGGGCAACACACCTCAGGTCTATCGTACCATTAGAGAACAACTACGAGCTTGTAAATGATAAGAGCCTCCAGCTCAGACTCGAGTCTGGGCCTATTCCTCGCTGCAAATCAATTGCCCGGCCCACCACCCGACGCCCACCGCCCCGCGCGCCTCCCATCAGAGCCCTGCCTCCATTCTTCTGCTTGTCTACCAACTGCCATGGCAACGGCAGCAGCCCTATCTTGCTGGGATCATTATGCAAATGGCACCTCTCCTTGACCGTAACAGGCTTTAAAATCATATTACGTGCTTGGAGGCAGGTCATTAAATTGAATTTTCGGGCTGTCGATCACATGAATGTAGCAAATGAACGGTGGATAAAAAGAGCAGTGGGAGGAGGCGTGCGGTGGGGGTGTGATCTGCCCCCTCCCTTGTAAAAACATTGCGCCGCCTGCTTGCTCTGCTCCTTCTTTCTTTTAGAGATGGGAGATGGGACTCTCAGGTTCAAGCTCTGCACTGGGAGCAGAAAAATAACAGTGCCAAAGCTACATCATCTATGGAATTTATGAGCTGCAGTTCAACCCAGGGCCACTGCGGAACACAAACACATCACAGGGATTTTCTATGATTTTTCATTTGGAGCCGCGCACACAATGTACTTTGCAGGCCGCCAGCTTATTTATTACACATGGCAGAAATGCCAGGCAGTTTTGGCAGCCTGACGTATTACCTCGAAGCACAGCCAGAGAGATTGGAGAGTAATGTCCAACGAAACGAGACCTGCTGACCCAAGCTGCAACATGGATAGCCACTTAGCAGGGCAAGCCAGCAGGACAAACAAACAAGCGGAAGATGAAATATCAGATGAAACAAAGTGAAGGAGGCAATCAGAGGCAACAATGTTAAAAATATATATAATATATATATATAGTAACATGTGATACAGCGATTACAATAGTCCAAAACACAACACTGGAGATTACAGACAAGAAAGACATTGAAAGACATCTTTGGGAGTCATTTGGCACACAGCAAGTGTGACCTACACCCAATAAAGCAACGAAGGGGGTTAGATAAAGATTTTAAGGGCATTACTATTAATGTAACCAACTAAGTGCTCTAGAAAGAGCTCAAGAAGGCCCTCAGAAATGGTTGAAAAGCTACGCAGCCTGCATAATCCATGTTTGTTGAGATAAGCCATGTCAATAGCAGTCGAACATTTGACAGGATTTGCGAAAGGGCCTTGAGCGCACAGTCCATTCCTCTGTAGCTTAGTGTCATGGTGACAGCTGGCTGCAAAAGGTCAGGAGGTGGCTGATCCACTGTGCCCTGAACAACTGGCAGCCGCAACACTCTCACATTCACCTCATGCAAATACATGGAAAAGGCATCATCTCAGCTCGCCACTGCTGTCAAAATAGATACAGAGCACTACGGGCAGGGTTTTTTTTTTTTTTTTGTGCTTTGCTGGCAGATAAAAGTGGGGCTGTTGTCACTTTAAGTAGATGACAGCTTGGCCCTTGAGAGGCCAGCTTTGTGCTGCAGCTACACAATTACAGGTACTCGGACCTGTGTAGCACCACTTTAAGAGCTCTCTCAGGCTGGCTTGTCAATGGTGAGCAGAAAGGTATTTGCCTGTTGCTATCAGCAGTCTGAAAATGGAGTCTATGCACCGATGAGCATCAAATACAGAGGGAAAACAACCGGTCACCTGATCCATCTTTAAACGATTCTTGGCCAGCCAGATTCACAGGATCTCCAATATGCCCAAGACAACAACACTGCTCATTTCCTGATTTTTCTAGTGGTAAGAGAATTAGACTAGCACTTCACTTGTGGCTGGTCCAAGATTCAAACGATGAATGTTTCCACCAAATGGAGCAGCTGCGCAATAACAGTTCCAAACACAACAGTCAGGTGGCTTTCATGTGCAAAGGAAGTTTTATCTTAAAACAATAAACTTGTCCTGACAAAAACAGAACGAAAAAAAAAACAAACCCTCATATGATTCCAGTTCACACCCTGGATTTATCTGACTGAAGTTCAGCCGCCCATGACAAAGTGGGGATATGGGAGCAGTCATGGCGTCGAAAACGATTTTTCTCCAACCACTTTTCACTGCAAGCCTCTTTTGTATGAATACTGCAGACAGTCCGCTAGCCGAGTGAGTTTGTTTTGGCCCTCCAAGTATGGCAGATTGCTCTGCTACTTAGCATATGACCCCCAGCCCCTCCAAAGCCATGGGACTAATGTCAGTGTTTGAAATGCAGGTAACAACCAAATCTGATTGAGCCAGTTAGAAACCAGAGGCAGATGATAGTAATCACCATCTGACATCACGCCGCAGAAATTAGCCTCTTGCTCTGCCGTCACGTCTGACGGAGAGGGATTGAATAACACCGCAACATCAGTCCATCTGAGCTGTGCTGGTGTGTGCATTCTGAAATATGAATTATGTCCCTGCACAGTGATGAAAAAGGCACGGTTAGAGGAATGGATTTCCTCACTGTGGAATAAATCTCCTGGCAGGAAAATAATATGCCTGTGTGCATCCAATAATCCATCCCAACCCTGCCTGTTAACCACTCTCCATCCTCTCCTCCTCCCCTGCCTGAGCCGTAAGCTGGGGGAGCTGCATGGACGGGGCCCACACTGTTTGCTCACAAACATGCCGTTCAGCAGGTTAGGGCCCCACTGATGAATTATTCAAGCACTTCCATCAGCTCTGTTGAGGTTCCTGATAAAAGTCAGGCGCTAAAATGGATCAGTCGATTAACCTGTTTACACAGAGCTGGGCTGTGCGCCCCCACCCCCTCGCGCCCGCCCCCACCACACCTCCACCACCCAAGGCCCTATTCTCCAACTTGTCTCCGGCTCCCAACCCCCCTCCTGTTTCCTCTGGTTGGCGATAAGTGCCTGACAGAAGCAATCAGAGTAGCCCGAGCCCTGACAGACATGTGGCAGTGTAACACACAGCCTCGACACTGATGGATCACCAATCTGCAATTGCTCCAACGCCGTCATTAACCACGCCGGGCTGCGGGAAGGGGAAGGGCAGCCTCAGTGGTTTGAGCAAATACATGCATGGGAATCTAAGGATTTCTCATTCATACAAACCTTATTGCTTCAATGATCAGCGAGATTGATCTGTGAGGCAATATGAGATAGGATTTTCAGATAAAGACGAGAGCACAGTGCCTGACGAAAGGACTTTGCCCTCTGCCTGTAATTACTGATCATCACTGACCAGCGGCGCTTCCTTTAATCATTAAGTCAAAGGCTGGGCCCGCCGCAGTCTACCTCAAATTTAATCAATAGGCTTAGACAAATCCAGGATTTCCATTACTGGCAAATGAAAAAAAAGGGAGGAGAGAGGGGGGGTTGTTTCAGTATTTGTCCAAGTGGTAGTACTAGTTTGTTATTATATTGCTTTGTTTGTGTGCAGTGGATGTGTGTGTGTGTGTGTGTGTTTACAGCCTATTACCAACGCTCGCTCAGCTCAGCTCACAGCTGACGAGCGGCTCCTCTTGGGCCTAACATCCCCCGACACTGTGGAAAACCACCGAGCTGAAAAATATGAGTAACATGATGGTACCTACCTGTTTGTGCATCTCTATATTCAGCCCGTAGGACATCTCGTAGTACTGAAAAGAAAGCAAAAAAAAATCATTGCGATTAACCTCGTTGTGCTAATATTTACTATATCTATTCAATTTATATCCCTTTTAAAGCTTGTTTAATTTTTTCTCATAATCACGATTTCTATGTAACTAACCAGCAACGGATCAATACTCGAATCGATCCTTGCAGTAATTACATCATCACAGGGTCCTAAACATGAAAGCAATCCAACGGCTGCCCTGGTTGCAAATGTGATAAACTAAGATCAGACGCAAAAGAGCGCTGAAACGCCAATAAATTGATATTTTCTTGTTATAGTGTGGGCACAGAGAATAAAAGGGCTAGATTTATTGATTGGCATCTTGAGCCCTCAGATCTTTAGGATGTCTATTTACTTAGCGTAAAGTGATTGCTCAACACTCTTGTTATTTCAAGCTAGGTCAGTCTGTCTGGCTGAAATGTAATCCGCGGAGCCCATAAGTGGCAGCCGGGGCAGAAATGGCTCTCCAGTCACTGTATTTGATGAAGCAAATACATTATTCAGTCCATTAGCTTCTTTAAAAATTACTCTCAAACAAGCAGGCCATTCTGTTTGAGATCAGACACCGGTGGTCATAGTGTAACCCGACACTGGGATATTTCCTTACATGTTTACCTAACCTCCTCCCTGTCAGGCTGACATGTTGTTTTCCTGTGAAAAGAATGTTTAACTTAAGCCTGCATGTATTGGTTTAAGTCATCCCAGCGTCTGTGTGTATATGTGTGTGTGTCTGTGTGTGTGTGTGTGAGTCACAGCGAACGTGACAAAATAGTATGGAGCCTTCCGCCCTTAAAAACTAGCAGATTAAGAAACAATCTTACACACCCGGAACTGATATAGGGTGCAAAGCCTAGTGTTGGTAAAAAAAACAAAAACAAAAACAAACGTGAGACGTCAACGTGGTCCTTCACTCACTCTGGGCGTCGTCGGTCTCTGAAAAAGACGCAAGAAAAAAAATGCGCAATTTGACTTTGGTGTGTTTGTACCCGTGTGGTTTTTTGGGGGATTTTTCTGAGTCGTACCCGGTTCCTTCAGTGCCTGCGCGTTCCCCACGAGCCCCGCCAGCGACTCGGCGTTGCCGCTGAGGATTTCCACGGACAGGTTGTTGTTCTGCTGCTCCTCCACAATCCTCTTCTGCAGTTCCTCCTGCGGGTTGCGGCAAAAAAACAGTGCATAATCATTAGCCGGGAGGGGTTGTGTGGGAGGGGGGGGCCCTTTTCCACAGGGATTTTACTTCGCTTCCTTGGATTTCAGCCGTCGGCCGTTACCTCGCACATGACTGTCAGCTGCAGCGGCAGGTCGTCCACCTTGACGAAGTCCTCCTCGTCAGACTTCTGGCTGGCGTTGCCCGAGCCCATCTCCTGCGTTGGGGGCGACATTAAAAGCGCAGCGGCGTCAGAGCGAACCAACCGCCAAAGTCGAA
Organism: Dactylopterus volitans; assembly: GCA_901007715.1. Taxonomy (NCBI): domain Eukaryota; kingdom Metazoa; phylum Chordata; class Actinopteri; order Syngnathiformes; family Dactylopteridae; genus Dactylopterus; species Dactylopterus volitans. The sequence goes on from CAAKHG010001902.1 coordinate 35,191, forward strand.
TTCGGGATGGGCGCGGACCCGTGCGCCCCGGGGCGACTCTGGGACTTACATCCACGTTGATCATGACTGGCGAGTCGGTGTCGGGGCTGCTGGAGGTGGTCGACTCCTTGGGGGAGCTCTGGGCGTGGGAGGCGGCGCCGTCGGCCTCCGGGGCGGCGGCAGCGTCCCCGTTTTGGCTCTCCTCCTCCGGGCCGGGGCGATCCACCGGAATGCGTTCCGCCGCTGTGGACTCGGCAATAATGTCCGACTTGCTGGTCTCCACTACGAAAGGAAAGGCGATAAGAAAAGAACACACGATTTATTTTTTTTTATCAGACAGAGCAGTCTTGACATTTTACTGAGCGGACGGAGGCTCCCTGAAGCTCACATTTATCGTTCTCTGGAATCGCTTCGGCTTTAGTCTCCTGGGTCTCATCCTGTGCCGCCGCCTGAAACAGGACACACCGACACGTCAGGACGGGATAAAGCGGCGCTAATAGAAGCTAGGATTCTTTCCGATAAGAGAAGAAGAAAAAAAAATCGGACCTCCGGCTCCGCCTGTACGTCGGCGGAAGCCTGCAGGGAGGTCTGGACGTCCACGGGTCCCGCCGCAAACTCCTCCACCTCCTCCTCCTCGTTCTCGTCCTCGCCGCTGCCGTAGTTGGTCAGGGCCTGAGTCTCGGCTTTGGAGAGGCCTGAGGGGAGGGAGGGCGGAAGGGACGGAGACGGAAATACACGTATCGTAACAGTTGCGCATGTGCGGGGTCACGGTACAGTTTTCTCTGCTCAATGAAAAATAAATGACTGGGTGAAAATGGGAAATGTTTCGTAGCACAACAAATTTTTTTTAAAGTCAAAACATCACAAAGCAACAATGTTAAACAACCGCAGACATTTTGCAAAGTAAACACGGAGATGTCCTGAAATAAAGACATCACGTTTCTATAAGTTTGCTTAATAATGAGTGTTTTTTTTTCTCTCAAAACAACTGGCAGCTTCTCGCAGACAAGGATGGGTTATCTGATGGCTCGAGTGCAAGTCGGCGTGGAATTAGAAATGTTGTGGAAAAGTAGTAAAAAAAAAAAAGTTCTGGCAGGTTTCCACTCACTGATTGACAGAGGCATCTCCTGTCCTTCCCCTTCATCCTCGTCTTCTTCCTCTTCAGCCTCAGACGATCCACTGCTGCCACGGTTCCTGGCCTCGGCCTGCTCGTACGCCTCCTGCGCGGCGGAGGCGCCGCTCCCGCTGGCTTCGTCATCGCCCCGCTGATGGGCAGACAGATATTAATGTGAGATGGATTGGTGACGGCGGCGCGCGGAGGTCGAGCGTTCGGCCGATGGAGTCGTCCAAACAACCGACCTTGTCCTCCTCTGAGCGGGCTGGAGACAATGAGCCGTCGCGCTCGGCCGCTGTGATTTCCTAACGTGGGGGGGGGCCAGAGCGAACACCATGGTCAGGCGAGTCCGATGAGAGCAGACACGAATTCACAACCCGAGCACGCTTTTTAAAACCCAAACCTTCACGACGTGCTTGGCTTTGCGCGGCTGCTCGGCCTTGTCGGGCCTGTTGTTGTGCTTGGCGGAGGACGGCGCGCCGCTGCTGTTGTTGTCCAAGTCCTGCATCAGCCTGAAGAAGGCCAGCTCGTTGAAGAGGATCTCCGAGATCTCCACCAGGAGGTCCTCGCCGCACTCCTGCAGGGTGAGGCCCACGAATTTGCCCAGAGACTCCTGGGAGGGAGAAAACGAGCGAGGGGAGGCTGCTGGTCATTTTTTCGGCGCGCCGGGAGACTCATTTCGCGCGCGGGCGCTTTTGAGGAGCTTCATGCAGGAGGAGGAGGAGGTCGTACCTGCAGTATCCCTCCCAGCTGCTTGTGGAAAAAGTGGACAAACTCCTTGCTTTCATCCTTCTGCTGGGTGAGGGCGAGAACCTTGCGCCGCACCGACGTCAGCAGCTCCAGGGTGCACACCACGCTTATGTTCTCCTGGGGAAAAAAATGGGATTCCACATGCTTATTCGACATCGGTTCCAGTCCTGAACGGCGCATCTCTCTCTCTCTCTCTCTCGCTCTCTTTCTGCCAGTTGATCTACCTTCAGGAAGGGGATGACTTCCTTCATGATTTCTTTGATCTGGCGGTCCAGCTGCTGGGTGTCGATCTGCGGGCAGCGCACGTCGCCGCCGGGGCCCCTCGCTGGCGGAACAAAGCACAGAACACGGCGTCACTCTCAACACGGAGGCTCCGCCGCGGTGGAGCGAGCAAAGTTTGGAGGCGCAGCGGTGCCGCCGCGGCGGGACTTTTGTGCTTCGGGCGGGGGTCATGTGGTCGGTACCTTCCGCGGGCTCAGCGGGGACAGTGGGAGGACGCTGAACATGCGCGCCTTCGCCTGCACTGGCAGTGTCGGCGTGGCGGGGGTTTAACTCAACTTTGAGCTTCATGCGCTCATACTCTCTAATCCTGGCCAGAGCCTTGTCTAAATGAATCACCGTGTTGCCTATCAAGAGCAGCACAGAAAGGAAGAGCGAAAGGGGGTGGGGG
>CAAKHG010001908.1:2237-16551 GCA_901007715.1 Dactylopterus volitans
ACTGAGTTTGCATTCTGTTTTTTTTTTTTTTTTTTTGGTGTTTGGCGTCATCGTGTCGGTGATGTCACAAACTCACAAACTAGAATGCAGCATGGAAGCCAGGGAGATGTTGGTTCAAGTCTTTTTTTTTTAATGTTTTATACCTAAGTCTTGTTTTGGTACCATACAAACTAAACACCGACTGGATGATGTTGGAGCGCCGTTTGACTGAAGACGGATGGAACTTGGCCAGGATGCGTCTTCAGTCAAACGGCAGTTACCAACTCAGGCTGAAGTTAAGCAACCAGCACAATGTGGACATTGATTATGCAAACTTGCAGGGTTTCAGTGGCCATATGTAGCTATGTAGATATGTTCTGTTTTTTGAGGATGACACAGAGGCAAAAAAATATATTGTCCACTGTTGCTAGCATATCTGTCTTTATAATCTGTGTCTCAAAGGTCCTTTAAACAAATGGAAGTGGAAAAACCCTTGTGAATCACCAGAGTTTCCCTTTAAATAAGGATAGCTTTTTTTTTCTTTTCCTTTTTGAGCTTAAAATGTGATTATTGCATATTTCATGAAAAGTATTGGAAAGTACACAGAAAAACTTAAGATGTGAAATTGGGGGGTTTGGCAACACTCTGAAATGAATATTTTGGATGACAAATCCCATGGTGTTCTTTTGCGATGCACTGGCGCTATTTTAGCTACGTGGTCGGTACTTGCACAGAGGTATGTTCTGTACTTGGAGCTAATTTGCTTTGTGACAGTTGTTTTTGTAACCAGTTTATGGTTCCTAGTCATTTAAACGAAGGCACATCTGTTGAGTGTGTTTTGTGTGTGTGCGTGCGTGTGTGCGTGTGTGTGTGTGTTTTTCAGGAGCCAAAAGTTCCTGGAAACTGAAAGCATCTCAAATACATTGATGAAATATAATATTTCCTCAGTTTACATGATTTGGCATATGAAGTTTTTAGGTTTTTATTTACAGATGAACTGCCGTAGATAATTGTTTGTAATACATCATGCAAGCGTTATTGTATCAAGTATTGCGACATGACTCAAGTTATGATTTTAAGTATATTATTTCCAGGAATATCCTGTGTACTAAACATGCAGTTCCACAGATCTTGATTCGTTGTGAGTGAGCGTGCTGTGGTCAGCCAGAACAAAGCTTGCCAATGAACATCTCCAAAAGTTAGATTTTGCGGTGAGGACTTTTATTGTATTATCTATCAAAAATTAGCCGATATGCTCTGCCTGCCAGGCTGCAGCTTCTGTGCACAAGTTTGCACTAAATCAGCATTCTCTTTCCAGCATAGCGCTGCTCTCAGATCGAATGTGAAAATATCTGCGAGCTACATAAATACCACTCATGTGACATTGTGGACAGTAAATGATCTGTAAAGTCTCCCTCTGAGTCCTTTTGATGCTCTGCAACATTTGGCCGGTCCTACACATTCTTCTCTCTGTGGACTCCTCATAGCCAAGGTCAGCTAGATAGCACCGGCTCCGAGCATGCATCAACTCCCTGCTCGGAATCTGTGCATGATCAGAGAAAAAAAAAGACCCGGAGAGTCTTTTTTTAAGTGTGTGTGTGTGTGTGCATGCATATGGGGGGGTGTATTGTTCCTGTTTTTAAAATAAACCACGAAAAAAAAAAGATCATTCATTGTCTTTTCAAGCAGCGTTTACGGTGCCGAAAAACTCTGACATCTTGTTTTGTAGGCACACAAGCGGAAGATGCATATTGAAACTTTTATAATCAAAGGATGCATTTTCTCTCTCTTTTTTTTTTCTTTTCTTCTTCCACAAAACCGGTCGCTGCTGTCGTCTTCATTCTTCATTCTTCCTGAAGTCGCACAATCGCTGACTGTGTGTTGCGGCTCTGTTTCCAATTATCAGACCTCCTCCGCCGACCATCGGGAGCAGGAGCCGGGGCATTTAATGGCCACCGCCACCTCTGCATGAATTGGCACTTTTGAGAGCCGTACCTTGAGCAACACAAACACGAACCACGAGGTTAATGACGGGCGAGCGTTGACCTGCCACTTAACGGGGGTTATGTAGCGGGGGGGTTTTGAGTTTTAGGGGTGCCGCTCCCCAACCGAGAGGACAAGTGGTCCGTGGAGTGGCGCCAAGGTTGTGTCTAATCCCGAGTCTTTTTGAGGGGGGGGGGGGTTAAGCTGCTCTGACAGAAGGCCCTGATGGACCTGCTTCTGATCACCGCTGATAATGAGTCAAGCCAGACAGAGTTTTGCACACTGTCTCAAGCGCAATGCCGGTGCGCTAATCAGACCAGCTAATCAGGTCTGAGCTCTTGTCAATGCACCGTCCCGCAGCATAACAGAGCCTTGTTAGCCGCAAGCTTAAGTAAACAACAGAAGTTGAGCTTATCTCCTGTTGCACTGCAATTCTTGCCTAAACCGGCAGGCTGTCCTCATGAGGATCCTAAAAAGTTCAGATTTTTCTGTACAGGTTTGCAGAGAATGGCGGAGACCTCTTTAACCTTAAGACCTCTGCATTCCTTTCAGTTCAATTAAGACCATTTGTCAATCCAGCAGTCGCAGCCTGAGGAGTTTCTTCTGACGCTCTTCGACTTATTTCAGTAGCTTCCCTGTCGAAACCACTGATCAGCCGAATAAAGAGGAGACACATGGGAATGGAAAATAACATTTTGTGTTGAGAGTAATTTGATCAGGTATCAGTGAGCATTGTCTCTCTTTCTTTCTTTGGCAACGACGACAGCTGGAAGCCTACAGTACCTGCACAGGCCTTTTTTTTTGTCGTACTTAAACGCACTCTAAAATCTGCAAGTGCTTCGGCATGTGAGGTGGCTGATGTTGTAAATGATAACGAGCGGCATCGTGTGAAAACACTACTGGTCTTTTAAGCCATTAAGGAAAAGTGAGTTTTTTACATGGGTCTGTCTTGAGTCTGCATTTATGTGAACCAGGTGCCAAAATCCAACCATTCGTTTTGATTGTTCACCATTACTGACACAGCTGTATGTATCTTTCCTATACTAGCAGCGAGATTCCACATGTATGAGCCCCAGATCCCCATAGGGCGCAGGAAAGAGGGGTGTTTGCCCTTGTTATCTGTGTTTTGCAAGTCTTTGCATGCAGCCCGACATCTGGACTCCACCTTTGGCCAAAGGTATGAAATGCAACTTCAAAAGGCAAAGCAGATATTGAGGCAGGTTGATTTCACCGCTGACAGGAACAGCTCCAAGCATCTGGCTTAAACCCTATTTTGATCTCCTTTGCTGTATTTCTATTTGGCCCCCGCTCAGTGGAGACAAAGTGGTGGATTGTGGATGTGGGAAACCGAAAGACATGGCAGCAGCTTGGCATTAAGTCTGCGGAGTTGCTCCCATAAATGTTTAAAAGAGGTTGTCAACTGATAGAATGAGAGAGACGTTTTTTTTTCCTTTTATTAAACAAGATGACACAGATGATGGGGAACACCTGAAATATGAGTAAGCACTTGATGGGAAAGTATATATCCAGGCGTCGGCAGATAATGGAGTCGGCAATAAATCAGGCCGCTCGGCAGAAGTGGAGCATGTGCTGCACTTCATCATCGCGCCTCGTCGTCATCTACCTCCGCATTGTGCGTGCGCGACTCGTGATTTGTTTAGTTCACCGTGGCACACTTTGTCGTGGCAGCTAACAACGCAGCCGGTCGTAATCCTGAAGCTGCGCCTGGCGAAAAGATGGCGCTCTAGCACCTCAAGCGTCAGTGTGTGCTGTTGTTTGTCCACAGTGGGAGTTCCTCATCACATATGGTGGACTGAGGCAGGAGTGTGTGCTGGAGCAGGGCGTCTTACTGTGTCCCTCGGAGGTCAGAAGCGGGTCACTCGGGTCACACGTGGATGCTGAGGCGAGTTACCACCCGGACAGTGAAGAAAAAACAAACAAATCGATTACCATAAAAACCAGGCAAGGAAAATAATCCTGATGTAACTTTCAAGCAGTGATGTGCAGCGTTTCTGCACATTCAGGAAATACTGGAACGCTGGATGCAGATCTGTCAAGCCTGACACACTCAGAGATGCACGGAGAAACTCCCCCCGTGGGAGAGCAGGTATAATAAATCTGAGGCTCAGCGGAGGAGCGTATGTGGTCCTGGGTGACTCGTTAATTAGGCATGAATAGCAAAGCAGTTCTCAAGGCTGATTTCATGGGACGAAAGGCAGACTTGACACTTAGAAGTTGCGATGTAAAACTCTAGCCAACAATTCCTATTTAGTGTAAATGAATGAAGGTGCAGATTTTTTTTTTTGTTTTTTGATTTTTTTTATTATTATTGAACTACTAGAATGAAATCCTTTTGATCTCATTAGTTTATGCGTGTGTGTGTGCAACATTGTGTCGAGGATGCCGGACTCTGATTTTGCCAGAGAAAAGAAAGCCCTCTTTGTCTTTGTGACCACAGGGTTTTAGGCACATACACTCACACACACATACACGCACAATCTCAGATATACACCCAGAGAAGCACAAATTAGACCTGGAAGGTCCTTTATTTTACCACCAGAACAAGGCTCTCTGGAGACTGTCGAGGGTTCATGTTAGGACCTCTCAAATAAATGTGCTGCCTGAAATGTGAGTACGGCTTCATCCATTGTGTGTATGTGTGGATGGTTGCGCTCTTTGTGTTTCACCATAGAGGTTTCCTCTGTGTGTTGTGTGTGTGTGTGTTTTTGTGCGTGTGTGTGTGTTTTTGTGTGTGTGTATTCATGCGGGTGTGTGCGCGCGCGCGAGTGTGTTTTTTAATCAAATATTTATTGCATTATTCTGGAAAACTGCTGGTGCTCACAGAGAGATTTTGAATGTGTCTTGCTCTGGATTAAGTGATATTAAAATGCAAGTCAGGACAGATCATCGCTCTGCTGCGCCGTCAGCGAATAGTTTGCATGTACAGTATTTGTTTGGTAAGAGAGACGACTAGGAAGTGGAGAGGGAGACGCGCCGCTCAGGCGATCTGCGCATGCCCACAGATGTGCCAGGCTTGGTCTACAGCTCGACTTGTAAAGCTTATGAAACACCTTGGCCTGACTGCATGGCCGAAAACCACAACATGGCGCGGTGCCAATAAAACGTATGCGTAGCAAAGCGCGTCACCCAGAATTCATTTATAGAATTACGACTGTGCCTGCAAGCCCTCCCGCCCGACGGCCCAGCTAAGTTGCTCGTTCAGACCCTCAGATGTGACACAGCACATTCCCTTGCTCCACGTCCCCGGCGTAAATCACTATTGCAAAACCTTTTTTTTTTATGATGTGTCAACACCATGGTTAAGGTCTGGTTAGGTTTTGGCACCAAAGCACTTGGTTAGGGGTTGGAAAAGATCATACCTTGCGCTGAAAAACACAAATCTGGCTTTTAGAACACTGTCTGGACTCACCACTAATAAGAGGAACTGAACGGACGTCTCCTGGTGTAGCCTCCACCAAAACAGACGTCTCCCGTTGCAGCTGTCAACAGGAGAATAAAGTCATTCTCCTGCTGCAACATTGCTCAAAATATCGATTTAACAACTGGTACCCCATTTCAAAATCTTGCGTCCGTGCAATTCATCCACCTCCTCTAATGCTCTATACGGAGGTCATCCGATTTCCCCCTTTCCTGCGGTCATAATTACTACAGCCACTAGAGGGCATCTGTCACTTGAATGCAAATGCCATTTTTTAAGACTGCTACTGTCCTTTTTCGTTCATATGCGATCTGTGCATTGTTGTTTAGACATTTTCCCGTGTGTCCATTCTCTTGGTGTTTGTGTGTGTATTAATGAGCGCCTGCTGGGCATAACTCACACTGGCTCTCAAGAGCCGTAAAGTGGAGAGGGGTTTTTATCTCCTTGGGACTCAAGTGTCATTTCTCTGTCTCCGGCCTCAGGGGAACGAGATCGGAGCTTAGATACAAGCATGGGGATTAGTGTTGAAGCTGCAGTTTTGAAATGAAATATTCTTTTCGGAAACTTACAATGGAAAGATTGAGATTTATATAAATGTTTGGCTCAATTTTTTTTTTTTTTTTTTTTTTTAATGCCCTTATGCCTCCAGATTAATCTGCAGAGAAGACTTACGGTATGTGTAGGCTGTGATTAAAGCAGCCATCCCTCACTGTCAAAGAGGTGTGTGTGTGTGTGTGTGTGTGTGTGTGTGTCCGTGTGCGTGTGTGAGGCAGTCTTTAAAACACGCACACACATACAAATAGTGACTTGCAGATTGTATGATGTGTGGTGTAGAGCAATGTTGGACTGGATTGGTGGTTATTGACGGGGGTGGGGGGGGTTTACGCTGTGAGTTTGACCAGAAAGGAAGAGCGCAGGACAGTGTAGCAGCACAGAGCAAGTGTTACAAGAGCTAAAATAACACTGGAGGAGGAAGACCCTGTTTCCTTCACACCGGGGGAGTTTCCAAGTTTCCAGTCTCACATGGAAGTCACTGGTGGAGGGAGAGCGCCACTGGTCTAATATGGTAAATAAATACCGTCTGTGCGCTTTTTCCGATAATCTCGAGCACCCTTTATTATTCTAAATGTTATAGTTAGATCTTTCATGCGCGATACGATCTTCCGGGCACCCTGCTGTTGCACCTGGCGCGGCAGATCCAGCTACCTTTTCCAGTCCACAAACAACCCTTCATATCTGATTGTAATGCCGGGTCGACTTTAGTAACCTTGCTCATTCAGAGGAGGGGGGGTGGGGGGAGATGTCTGCTGGTGATAACTACGGCTAATTCATACATGCGCGGGTGGATGCAATCAATTGGATGGTGTGGCTCAGTTGTCTAAAATGTCACAAGTGGCAGAAGAGATAGTCATCTCGCTTCTTCTGCGCGCCGGGTCAACAGGCGCGTTTATGGCCTCCGTTTTGATTACTCACTTGTCAGAGTGACAGATCTGCTTGATTATACGATGCCGATTCACTTGCCGGTGTAATATTTTATTGATGAAGGAGGAATAGCTGTTTGTTATTTTGCCCGTAATTATTATGTTTACACCATGACTGTCTGTTTGTCTGTTAGAAAAAGCCACAATGCCGAATTTGACAAAACTCGCCGAACGGCCGGCGCATGGGCCGAGATGGAACGCATTACATTTTGGGGCAGATCGGTTTAAAATAGAGTAAACCTGCAGTTTTTTCGTTGGGTTTGATGGAGGTCTGCTCGCCATGCAAAACGCTTTGATTTTCAAATGCGATCATTTCATCGTGATATAATAGATTGCAGATAAGGGGACCTGAACTTCTCTGACCTGCCAATCAAACGAGCTTTATCAAATGCCAAAAGCGTCACCGTCTACTTTGACTGTGGATGCTATAAAGTCATCTCCCTTTAGCAGACCAGTTAACAAGCAAGCCCATCACCGAAAGGTCATCTAGGGATTTGGGATGAAGGGATTAGGGCAGGAATGCATCAGAAGAGGGAGGGGTGGTGGGATGCAGTGGCAATGAATGGGAATAGATGACTAGGGGATTTCAATATAATGTCATTAAGGCTTGGGGAGACAATGGATGGTGGTCTGTCCGCAGAGAGCATACGGGCTGAGCTCTGATGCGGCTTTTATGTTTCAAAGTTGTGCCAAATTGCAGTGGCATCGATTTTTTTCAATCATACAGGTGTTTGTATCAGTGAGGGAAAGAGGGCGGACGTGTTTCTACGTTTCGCTCAAGGGTACATCTCACCCAACCCCGGGCTCAGTCAGTCCTCTAAGCGGGACAACTCGTTGACATAATAAAAAAATTAAAATTAAAAAAAAAAAAAGTTAGAGTTTATCAGTCTGCATTGTCTTTATGTGTTTCCTACACAGATCAGGCCAGGTAATTACACTTAGCTCTACCTCCGAGCACCCACCATCCTTCCCCAGATCCCAGGCCAAATTAGCATCTTAAGTGGAAAGCTGTGTCGCGCTTAAAGCCACAAAAACCTCCACCACCTCCCCTCTCGTGTTTGCATTCTTTCAGGTCTGGAGAGACAATATGGAATGAATGAAGGAAGCCTGCTCCTCCAGTTGCCTGTGTGTGCGTGTCTTTGTGCGTGCGCGTGTGCGTGCGCGTGCGTGTGTGTGTGTACATAAGCGATGATGCATGAACGCACACGATAGTGGAGTACGTGATGCTGTCGTTTGAATGTGCGCAAACATGAGCCGTCTGTGACTTGACTGGTCGTAAAAGCCGCATCGTGTTGTCGGAAAGAGCTACAAAATAATGCAGGCCAAAGATGATATAGGCTGGCAGCATGGAAAAAAAAAAATGATAAAGGGAGAACATCCTCTTAACTAAAGTGAAAGTCGGGTCATGCACCGTTGCGGCAGGTGTGATGCAAGACGCCCTGTTAGCTTTCGATGCCATGTATGTACTCAAGTATCCATTAGTGGCACAGCGGGTTTCTGATGGGAGCTGCCATTACTCGCAAAAAAAAAATCGTAATTTTCTTTAATCGCTCCATCTCGGCTCCGCGTGTCAGCCTGTCTTTCAGCAGCTGAGACGGGGCAGCATGATATCATCTGTCCCGCTTTTTGATATCGCGCAACGGTCTCCCATCACTCTTGAGAGGGCTGCGCGGCGCTGAAAGCTGCCCCGGCAAGACGCAGATGCACGTGAAAATGGCGGAGTTGCGGGAGGACACAAGATATTTCACGTGTGCTGGCGCTGACCTTTAAGATATGAATATTGCATGGTGTGTACTTTTCCGAATGCAAACGAACGCAAGCCCGAGCTGTCTTTCTGATGGCAGCTTATTGTTTTGTCAGACCACAGTTGCATGAATGTTTTCAGGATGTCCTGGGTTCGGGTCAGATTTTCTGGAACAATGGCCTGACTCACTCATGCATGTACTCAGGCGAGTCTTTCTTTTGCCCCTCCTTCTCCCCACCCCCCCTCCCTCTCTTTCAAACATACTCAAAAACACATATTTGCTCCTCTTTTATCTTTCTTTTTTTTTTTTTTTTTGCTGCAAGCAATGCTGTTAATCTCCGCTTGTCACCGTCACATTGCACTTGACATCCATTTAACCGCGCGGTCTTAAAAGACTACGTGAAATCCTACAATGGTGTCTTGCCTTTGTGAGTAATCGCCTGACGGCTTGAAGAAAAGGTTCAATGCAACAGAGAACCAGCATTTCAACATGGCTAATTCAAGTTAATTGTAGACCAGCTTCGACATACAGGAAACAGTATTATATATATATGTCTTATTCCAACAGCCCAGTGACAATTTCAGCAGCTTTTCACAAACAAATCACAGTGTTTGCTGTTGAATATTTTTTTTTCTTCTTTTCTCGATTTTGATCCACTTTCTTGACATGTTGTGACTTTACAACTTGTCATATTTCTGTGCATAACCTGACGTTAGTGTCTCAGTTCCCCATTCATCATGGCTGTCAGAGTGGACGCGGCGCACGCAGGCAGCCGCATGCCGCCAGAGCCGAATCACAGGCTGCGCGGCTTTGACTGAAGCAGGAGAAATCACTGATGTGGAATGTACCGTAGGTGTGAGCGGGTTGAAGCAGGTTTTTATAGTGCTAATCAGTGGTCGGCCTGCGGGTTTTCGCATCTGGAACCTGAGGCAGGAAGTGGTTAGGCGGGACAGGAAGTGGCGTTCGGTGCAAGGCGATACACTGGCAGAGTGATGGTTTCCCAGCGTGTGTGTGAGGGAGAGGGATGGGGAGAGAGGAGTTCATTTGAACTAAACTGTTGACCTTTGGAGGGGATACCTCATTTATCAAATGTGGACTGGTGCGCAGTTGTTTAACTTAATTATCCCTCACCACACGGAGGCTGAAGGTCTCATTTCCAATTTTCTGCCTCTGCTTTTACGGTCTGCCTTTCCTGTGTAATTATCTCGTCGTGTGTTGTAGCAATTTTTCCGATATTTTGCAGTTTTTCTTTAGCAAATTTGCATACTCTTTAAAGGAATAAAAGTAACACAATCTATCTCTTTCAACAAGCAGTGGGTTTTTTTTCCCCCTCCCGCAACAGCCTCACCGCCAGAATCGGTTAACGTTGGCAAACGTTAGATATTAGATATTTCTGTGTAATCTACTAAACCCATGGCATGTCAGCTCGCTGGTTCATTTCAGCATGTCGCTGATGAGCATTTCAATGGTTTTATTTAAGGAAAAAAACATGAGCAGAAAACAACTTTTTAGGCTAACGCTCATAGTTAAAAATGGTAAAGTGTGAGCAAGTCTGTCTTGTGTGCGTGACATTTTAGTTTGGAAATAAAAGCTAGCTCCAAGGTCCTTCAAAGAATGTTTTGATTTCTCGTTACCACAAGTAGTAGCTCCATGTTACGAGACATAGAGCAATGCCGTGTAGTCTCTCTGAGCAACCATGACCTCTGCTGACACATTTGGTAATTACAGGGCATTGGCGTATTTGATTCTGTTGCTACGTGGATGGTTAGAGAACCTCACTTCTGCAAAGTTTTTAACCTGCGACTGGATGTGGAAAAAAAGAATGGAAAAAACATTTTACCACCAAATGAAGATTTTTGGCTGATCTCACTCCCGCCAGCAACTCTCAAATTTTGAACCCGCAGCAGTTGTGATGTAATGAAGACGCACGTGGCCTGCGCGCCACCGCTCGAGCGACCAGCAGATGACAATCTTGCCTCCCACTTTTTGCGCCGTTCACCTCCTGATCTTACCACAACAGAAGGAATCAACAAGAACAAGCATTTGCAGTGAAGAGCATCAATAAAAAAGCCACCGTTCTTTGGATTTCAAATCAGTGTGTCATCAAAATCAACTTGCACCTCTGAAATGTAAAGTAAAAGACTTTCATTATGTCCTTTCATGCCATTTTTGTTTTCATGCTATAATGCGTTTGGGTTTTGTTTTTTTTAGACAGAAAAGTAGTGAGCTTATAAAATAGCCGAGAAGAGTTGTGATTAATGAGGGATTTTACTGGTCAGTTAATCTATCCATTATTTTTGTGTGTTTATCGATCTGTTGTCTGTTTGTAAAAATGTTGAAAAATGTCAGTGTCACAAGAGACAGGGATGTTGTTATTCTCAAAGAGCGAAGAAATAAAAGACTCTCATTGAAGAAGCTGGAATCAGAGGATTTCTTTTTCCTTTTCTCTCTTAAAAACTGATTACTACTGATTCATTGCTTTTTAAAAATTGTTTTGTGATTCATGTAACAGGGAATCGATGAGTCAGCTACCTGTTGCTTCTCTAAAGTCAAGCGAAATTCACACAGGCTGGAGTTTGTCTCCCTCTGCTTTGTTATGCCAGTGAATATAGGATAATGTTGCCAAACCACTCCGACATAATTGCAACGTACAGTTGATGGAGGCAGCCAATATGATTTAAGATTCCCAAAGGTGACACGGTAGCATAATGAGAAGATAGAACAGCAGTGTCTGAGGCTGTTTGCAGACGCCGCCACTGAATACGCTCATAAATCATTCAGCGTCGAGGTTCAATTTCTCCACACACGTGTGGTTTCAAGTGACTTGTCAACTCCATGTGACCTCTCAGTGTAAAGGTGACTATCATCGTGTATTAACAGCATAAGGGCACATTATTATTCATGCATTTTTTTTAATCCCTGAGAGCCGCCGCCTCAGCGTATTTAAATGGAATTGCGGTAGTTGGGTGATGGCTCAGCAATTTTTGCCTGCTGTGTCAGGAAGTTGTGAAGGTGCGTCAAATGAACGTCCGTGCACAATGACTCAGCAAATATAGCACAGGGACAATTGCAATGAACTATATGGAATTGCGGTGGAGGTTTGCAGGTTTTTCCGTGTCACCCGAGCGAGCTCATAAAAGCGATAAGTAGTTTCAACTTTATTGAAAATGCCTTTGTGGCCTCTTTCTACTTTTTCTTTGGTGTGTTGTTGACTTTTGGGTGTTTCCATGGTTCCTCCGTTTTGTTTGATGACCACCTCTTTTTCTGTGTCACCCTCCCACTGGCATTTCTCAGCAATTTTGGTTTTTCTTTTTCTTCTACCCCTCACCGCCCTCCCCGCCCCATCAGTCTTTGCAGGCCATGCTCTCCTCCCTTCACTCTGAACTTGACATTCAGGGATACTTGATGAAAATCCAATCGGCTCACGCAGTTAGTCGTACTTTTATCTTATCTGCATCATGCCTGTGTGTGTGCGTGTGTGTGTGTGTGTGTGTGTGTGTGTATGTCAATTCGCAGTTATGGTTGCATACACTAACCTCTGCCAGTGTTCCCAACCCTTAGTCTCTCAAGGTCTGCCCTGTCTGTGCCTGTCAAACTCACTCGGCTGCCAAGCTGAACATGTCAGCTACACTTGTTTATAAAACGATTAAATTCTGGCTATGTCTGTACATGTATGACCAGGAGTGAACAGAAGGGTTTTCCCAGTAGAGTTGGCCTTGTGTCCTCAGCTGCATTAGCTCCATGACCTGTGCCAGAGCTGCAAAGCTTCTCATAAAGAGCCCGGTGTTCACTGACCCCCTCAGTTTCGGTCTCACCTCCACCACCGCGGAGCAGATCACCTTACAGCATCACACAATGGCTCATTTGGGCTCTAGGAGTCTCGTCACACACCATCCCCGGCTTCAGGATGCCACGTCAAACAGATCTAATTACAGCGGCGCAAACTCATCCTCAAGTTTAGATGACACGAATCCTGATTCATAACCAGCCGATTACGGGAATTTCTTCTTTAGTAGTACCCACATTTGTAGGCTCCTGTTTGATCTTCTGCAGTGTGCCTCCGTGTGGTTTTTCAAGAATTTGAGAATGTATCCTCTAATATGATAACAGTATCAAAGCGAAGCCAGGCTGCTGGGAAATGTTTATAAGCCCTTCTTATTCCTCATAATTTCCTGCACTTTTGAGGCAGTGTGAGTTGTGTGAGCACTAACTTACAGCGTTAACAAACCTTTGCACGTTTGCATGGCTGCAAATTTTTTTTTTTTCGGTTTGTTCACTTGTGCGGTTTTGAAACCATCAACATCAAAGGTGCTTTACTGGCAAATAATGTGTTGCGTATCGCACTTGACTTGCCGGAGTCGCAGATAGTGCTCATGTCTAACTCCACCAGGCGCATCTCCTTAAAATGTTTGACACTTCGTGGAGAAAATGTGTCCTATTCAGAGCAAGGCCAAAAAGAAAACTAACTAAATAAATAAATAAAATTGTCATGCATGTTGGGTATATTTTTGTGTCCACTCGCACCATATTGAATGTCCTCGTGTGCATCCCCCTCCAGAGCAGAAGCCCCAAGCACGGCCACAGCCCGCAGCCCAGCGTCGGCGACCAAGTTGACCACCTCTCCCTGGCATCCCTGGAGTCGCTGGACACCATGTCAGAGGCCGACGCCCCCACGGCCTTCACCCGAGGCAGCCGGGTTCGTGCCAGCCTGCCGGTGGTCCGATCCACCAATCAGACAAAGGACCGCTCGCTAGGTATGTTGGTCAGTCGGGCTAACTCACTCGTCCAACTTCAGAAGTTAAATGTTCTGGCCAGAATTAACTGTGTCAGTCATCTGCCCGTTTCCCATCCATACTCTCTAAATTGGAATAATTTCACCGCAAAGGACTTCTTATTTGTCCAATCAAGAATTTCATCGATAAGGAATGCTTGAGCTTAAATCTTACAATTTGACACTGTGAGCATGCTGACGTAAAGGTGAGTTGACACTAATCCTCCTCTACACTTTGCAGCTTTTTCAGCATAAACTCGGCACAACTTCAGAGCCCTGTGAAGCAACGTCTAACCGCCCCCATGATCTCACTCTTTCACCTTGACAGCCTCCTGCTCTCTCCACCGCAGCCCTTCTTTAATTAGAATTCATCTGCCGTGAATGATTAGTGAATCCACATACAATATGTCACCGTGTTATTGACGGGATTAGAAAGCTTCATTTGCATCATATATACTGTAAGTTGTGCAGAATGTTTTGGGTAGGTTTTTTTTTTGGGGTGGGGGGGGGGGTGCTGGAGAAGAGCTTGAGAGCTCACCAAAGTTAAGTCTGTAACTTTTGAGGAGGTTAGTCTTCAAAGGTTGCTCACAACTCGGCGAGGCATCTGCTGCTGGATAAGAGCAAAGAGTGACACGCCTTTTGAAAGTGGAAACGAATGAAACTACAGGGTATCGTTTTCCACACTTTTCCTCGGTGCCAGCAGCGCCTCTCGCTTTGCCGGAGAAGCAGAGATGCAAAAACGTGCACAAAAACAGTATGCACACACACACACACACACACACACACGCATTTTATTCTCTTTGAAAAACATCAGGACAAAGCGTTAAGACAGTGGGGGGTTATGGTGTGAAGAAGGGGGTGGAGGGAGAAAAAAAAAAAAGGGGGCCACCACTTTACTTTCCTGTCCCTCCCACAG
>CAAKHG010001908.1:18722-30533 GCA_901007715.1 Dactylopterus volitans
TATCCTCACACACCAGCACTCTCACACACACGCACACACACACACACACACACACACCGCTGCTTCCTTCCCCTATTTAGGTGACTTTCTTGATCACCAACGATGGGATATGGCTGAGGGCTGTGAGATTTGTGCCGCAATCCCCTCATCCATTATGAGTGGACAGTTTTGAGCTTGCAACGATTTTCTAAACCACAAACGGTGACGTAGGAGGAAGCAAAAGTGCGTGGTTGAGCGGCACATGGCGACGACTAACTGGCGGAGTGAAGGGGCTCAGCATCAAACCCGGACTGGAGTCTGGCCAGCAATCACATGTGGGGTTGATGATCACTCTGAGCCTCAAATCAGCTGCTATTGGCTGTCCCTTCATCAAGGCTATTCCATGACTGTTGTGCCCAAAAGAATTCATGACAATGATATTGTAATACCGATTTGAAAATTTAAATAACGGTAATAATCATGACATCGAAATTCATCCTCAACTGTGTTTGATTTGCATTTTGTCCCCTTTCTGGCAAATGAGTTTTACTCAATTTATGAGTTTGGGGGGGTGAAGAGAGAATCAGTAACCATATTTAATGGTAAATAAGCCAACAAAAAGAACAATTGCACTGTGAGGAGGCTCTTGATCCTATACATATATGTCATGAATCCGTCCTACTTAGGTCAATTCTGCTAGCCGCCCCGAAGTTATGAATTATTTTATTATTGTCAATAAAGTGTCCCTCCTCCTCAGACAATTCAGGGTTCTCAGGCTTGTCCATAGGTGCTTAAAATAAACTTGATTTGATAACTGATGTGTCAGCAGCAATATGTGCCACCAAATGGATTTGGATGCCAAGTCACAGAGCTCTTTAAGCAAAGGGTAATCCAAGCTTTTACACCTTTACATTCTCAGGAGCTTCGGTTTCGAACTTGTGTGCCACTGTGAACCTCACCAGCATCCGAAACGGGGTATTCAAAATCTGGATAGCATGTGTCGCCGCTCAAACGTCACATCCCTGCTCTGGTCTCCTAAAGCCTGTCCATGAATTTAAGATGGTTTTGCTCTCTTCCTCACCCTCCTGCTTCCCTGCTCTCGGTCTGCAGGCGTGCTGTACCTGCAGTACGGCGACGAGACCAAACAGATCCGCATGCCTAATGAGATCACCAGCATCGACACAGTCAGAGCCCTGTTCGTCAGTGCCTTCCCGCAGCAGCTCACCATGAAGATGTTGGAGTCGCCCAGCGTCGCAGTCTACGTCAAAGATGACATGAGGAACATGTACTACGAGCTCACCGATGTGAGGTAAAAGACCCACGTTTGTGTTTGAGGAAGACACACAGGAAAGAGTTTGCATGATTGCTTTTGAAGTCCAAAGTTCAATCGACTCCATGGTGTCACTCTTCCTGTGGAGGACCTTTCCTTTTCCCGTCCCTGAGCACTTCCTGTCATAACTCCCATTGGAAGTGTTGCTGGCCAGGGCAGCGTTTTACCTCCTTTTCCTTCCGTGTGAAAAGTTAGTAGAAAGTCATTTGGAGGTGAAGTCCTGTGGCAGAAAATGTCTCAAATATTTCAAAACCCAGAGGAGCACTCTTCAGAGACTCTGCTGACTCCTCTGCCTGTCGTCCTAGCTCCTCTGCTGGAAGTTGTGACTCTTGAAAGTTTGAGCTTCATCTTTTTACACTTGTACGTTTGTCGGGTATTGTGCCGTGTGTATAATTTACAAGCACAGGAACAGTTAAACACACATATATTAGCTCGCTGCCTCTTTCCTCCTGATTTGCTATTCACCTGCACATCTCAGCCACAGCACGGCAGGTTCGGTGCGCTGAGACAGAATGCAGCCCGAAAAAAAAAGGAAAAAGATAAAATCTTGTAGACATTTGCAACTTTGCCCCGCTGTCTCCGGAGCTCCCGCTCAAGCATGACTTGCACTTTGGGACTAATTTGTTATCAAGGCTGTAAAATATTGTCTCGTGCTTCCTTAAGGTTGGTTCAGGTGTCCGGGGCGAAACGCAATCACGAGAGAGCTGCGGAAGAGCAAAGGGATCGGATCATACTTTCTGTAAATCTCAACACGGACGTCGTAGCGGAATGTTTTCATAGACTTTTGAGATTAGGAAAATGTCACATTACAAAAGAAGGTCAGAGTTTCCGTCAGGTTACGTGCCTTTGGCGGGGCTGCTGAAGAGAGCCAGGTTGAGGCAGCATCGGCCGCTATCGGATGGGGATATCTGGGCCGCCTTCTTACCACTGGACACTTCATCCCCTTACAGGAACATCACTGACCACTCCTGCCTGAAGGTTTACCACAAAGACCCCGCGCAGGCGTTCAGCCACGGGGCCAGACCTGCCAACGGCGATGCCAGGGTGAGTGCTTAACCGGAGCCGAGCCGAGCGGTGAAAATTACTGTCTCGTTAACAGCAGCAGCTGCGGGGAGATGGCCAGACTTGCCACGGCCTCTAATTCTTCTCACTCTCACATCCTGTTTGCACTTCGGGGAAGGAATGTCCCCCTGCCTCTTCTTAATCTGTTGAGTGTGTGTTGAGTGTGTGCTGTGAAGGGGTGGGGGGGGGCTCTTATATTGTTCTCCCTGGGGCCTTCAACTGGGCCTCGCCTGTACGCTCCGCTGCAGCTTGCTTAAGGGACAAATGCATCCAATTCTCTGGACTGTTTTTTTTCCCCTGTTCATTCTTCCCCAATATCAGCTCTAATCTCTTTTCTCTTGTTCGGATTTCAGCATGACGTTTCCTGCTGATGTAACAAAAGTAAAGCCCCAAAGAGGCCTTCCCTCGAATGTTCCTCTTCAAATCTGCCCTCTCTAATCCGCCTGACCCTTTATCAAACCGGCTGCTCCTCCCTGCCAGCTGCTGATTTCCAGGCGGCACTGCGGCACTATTGTGATGCTGCAAAAACTGACGTTAACCTTAATCCTATTGTCATGCAGTCTACGTGTCACATACTGTAGGCGCGATTGGCAAAGGGACAATAAGTCAAACATGAAGGTGGCTTGGGACTGCGAGATGAATCTAAGGTGGCACGCGAACCCTGCTGGCTCTCTGCTGCCGAGCGGCTGACAGATTGTTGCTCTTTTAATATTTTTGCCACCTGCTGAATTGGCATGTTTGAAAAATCAACCGAAGAGACTTTCCAGGGAACCTCGCAAGAGACTCGTGCAAACATTGTGAAATGAAGGCATGAGCCAGGCCGAAGAAGATTGTTATCTTGAATTGCCCTGTCACTGTTTAACCCGACGGCCATTGACACAGTTTAGGGAGATTGGATGTGGCTGCGCTGTGTGGAGGTTTAATTGGGGAATTACACAGGACGGGAAGTTTGGCAGGAATGCGCTCTGGTGCCTTTTTGCACTCCTTTGAGTTTGAAAACTCGACACAAACACGGCACGCACACTTTGAACTGACAAAACTCAGGCTGCAGTTTTGTCTGAGTGTTATTCCTTTTTTTTTTTATGAAACACATCTTTTTTTAATGAAATAGAAGCTATGGCCATCAAAGCTAAAGGGCAAATACCTAATGAGCAGCACACCTGTTCAAACACTTCACATCTGTTTGGGCTATGGAGTCCTCTTGTCTCGTTGGAATGCCAGACCTCAGATCAGATCCAGTATCATCCACTCTGACCTCAGTTATTGATCGAATGGAGCTCCTCTCTGAAAACAACGATTGTCTCTGTCAGTTTTGATTCTAAGCTGGACTGATGACTTACTTGATGCGCCAAATTAGCGGCGTATTGTGGTGTTTTCTCACAATTATTGCTGTTTTGTCATGTTTCATTGGATTGCAAATCAGCAGACGTCATGAAAAAATGAATCTTGGACTGCACCCAAAGCAGTGTTCATTGGATAATCAATGGTAGCTGTCAGCATTAATGTTATGTACACAGAGCTGAAGGACATATTTTGTAAACAGAAGTGCAGCTTATTCTCTATTGAGCAATTCAGCCATGTTTTTTTGGGGGGTTTTTTTTTGTTTAAATATAGTCAACATTTTTACTCATGGCGTCAAGTCAGGCAGTAGGTTCCCATCGTTTTCCATCAGCAATATCATTATTGCATAATAACAATTGCACATCCAGCTACGCAGCCAGCTCGTTAAGTGTTAACTCATTTCTGCATGACCACTGCAGCATTAGCATGTCTTTGTTAAGCTCCGCCAGTTGCGATTTAGCTCAGGAAAAGTTTTCAAAACTTTCTAAGAAGTCCAGGAGCTAAACTCAAACCAAATGTTCTCAACAAGGCCTCTCATTTGCCCGGCATGGTTGCTTGTGTGTTTATTTTTATTTTTTTTTTTTAGAGATTTCAGCCTGTTGTGCAGCACAATCCCCAAACGTGGCCCAAACTGTCGCTGAAATTGGCAAAGGACTGTTCAGTAGTGTTCCATCAAAGTCCTGCCGACAAGAGTTCTTTTTATGTGTGCAGGCATCTGGGGGAGTGAAAGTCATTAGCGTTTGGTGACGGTTTGCAGGGGCTTCTCAGATTCTCTATTATGTGTTTTTGCTGCTTGGTCAGACTTGTTGCTGCCATATTTATTTACGGGCTGTGCGCTTTCTCTGCCAGCGAGTCTCTTTTTTTTTCTCTCTCTCTCTCTGTCTCTCTTTGTTAGCACAGCCAAGCCTAAGCTCTTAGTTACTGTACACTTTGAGCAGTTCAAAACACACACGGTCACACCCACTTTATTGTACTCCTCACTTTATTAATCGGTACGGTGACTGGGGGGGGAAAAAAAAAGTGTCAATACGTAGCGTTATAGGAAAGCTGTGCCGGGTGTTTTTCATGAGAGGTGAACTTTGCATTGCATTTCTTTGTCTTCCTATGTAAGTGCAACCGGTGAGTCACGCCTAGAAGGAACAATAGCTTGTTTATTTGGCAGGAACACCGGGTTTAAACAAGGAGGAAGACGGATTGGATTCAGGCCTGCATGTGACACTCTACATTTCAAGAGCATCACATCTCCCCTGGTTATGTAACTGATTGCATAGTCTATACTTCAGTCAGACATACTGTAGGAAGGTCTTGAAAAGCCTTATAAAGCACTGAATTTAACTGGTCCTACAGACGTGACAAAAAGTCCTCTCAAAGTGACCTGCAAGTGAGACTGGTAGGAAGAAGCTTTTGGATTGCAAATCTCTGGTGTAAATATACAGTATTGGATTTAAATCGTGGCTCAGTTAGTTTGTTAGTTTTCTTTTATTCTCTCACCAATATAACCATCAAGACAGCTTTAATCAGTATGCTGTGTTGTTTTTATAAGGCCTTAAAAAGACTCACGTTTGGTTTGGTGAACACAACAGGAATCTTGTCTCGGGAGAAAACACGGTATCAGAGTCATTCCTGGCAGTTCTAAGCTACTAATGTGCCCGTGTTTGGTAATCGCAAGCTAATTTAGCTTCTTATGAACAATATCCTTTCTGTTCCTCCATAGTAGAATGATCAGCCTGGTCACATGAAATTGTTTATGAATAACATGATGATTTGTGAAAATATCACAAGTTATCAACAGCACAATTTTTGGTTTTCACATGCCATTTCACATGAATGTGATAATGTCTATATTCTAATAATAGAATGCTACACCGTGTGTCATAATAGGAGTCTGTGGGGATTAAACAGCTTTAGATCACATGCAGAAGGCTAGAGGGAGAGAAAACTCCTGAGTTCATCGTGAATGAAGGTTTATTTCAGTGTTTACAGCTTCATACATCATAATATATTCCACTTTCCTGAAAAAGTCTCAAATCATCACTTTAAATAAGCTTTCAGTAGAAAACAAAAGGAAGTTGTGTGAATGTCCGACGAAGATGAAGACATACGATAACATGGCTTTTCACACCTGTTGTGTCATACTTCACAGAGTAAGCGACTCGCCATATTAACCAGACAGATACTACTTGCAACATGGGCAACTTTCACTGCTTTGTGTAGTTTTCCCACTTACAACCAGAGCACTCATGTATTTCCACATTTCCACAGTTCTTAGCAGTTTAAGAGACTAAAGGAAAGCAGCTAATGGTAAAAATAGACTATTGCCTGACAGATCTTGTTGTAAATTAACAAACTACCTTCAAGCTGTCGAGGTGCGCAAGGGAAACCCAATAGTTAAACGGCAAAAGGTTAGTTGGGCTCAAAGAGATTATAAAAAACTACAGTCTTTCATCCAGTGTAAGAACCAAGAGTTCTTATATCATTATATTGTTTTATAAAGGTCTGCGGGTACAATTTGAAGGATTTGAGCGAATGCTGTGTGGACAGTTGCTCTGCAAGTAACTATTTTCTGCCTGTGGAAAATTTGGTGGCCGTGTATTTTTGTTGAAAAGCAACAGTGTAAACTGAGTTAGATGGATGTTTTTGTTTCAAGGGCAACTTCATCTCAGAAATATGCGATATATACAAAGTAAACAGTAGCTGAGGCGCTCAAACAGGCAGAGGTATGCAGTCTAGGTTACTGAATATTCTTTGGGTTTCTGAGTTATAATAATATGTCTCTGTGCTTTCATTGTTTTACAGATGCACAGTGAGATGGTGAATCCTCTGAGACAGCCCCCAATAGGTCCCCCAGCACATCACCCCTTGCAGGGGGCACTCCCCCCAACTCCACACTCCATGCCCCCTTCCCCCTCCAGAATACCATTTGGCCCACGGCCGGGCTCCATTCCTGCCAGCGCCACTATCCCAAGGGACCGACTGTCTAATGCCAACCCCCCGGCCCGCTCTATCTCGCCCTGCCCCAGTGCCATCCTGGAGAGACGGGATGTCAAGCCTGATGAGGATATGGGTGGGAAAAGTCACAGTCTAGCCAGGGGGAACGAGGGCTTGTATGCAGATCCGTACCTTCTTCAGGAGGGAAGAATGAGCATGGCAGCTGCACATGGGCCGCACCCAAACCAGGGGCTCGATGGTCCAGAACATGGCATGGCCGGATTTCACCGGGCCTCTATCCGCTCCACAAGCTCTTATAGCGGGCCCAGCCCCACCGACTCCATCGATCACCCTTCCCTGTACAGGCAGAAATCTAGAAATAGCCAGCTGCCCACTTTGGGCTCCAAGACTCCTCCCCCATCCCCTCACCGCATGGCTGAGGTGCGGATGATTGACATCCATGGCGGGCCTCCTCATGGTGTCCCCATGGAGAGAAGCTCACCTGTGCGCCAGTCCTTCAGGAAGGAGGAGGTAACGGGGACCAAGCCTCGAAATAACATGGGATCACCTGTGGTGTCAGATCTGCAGGGTCACCTTCAAGGGCCCATACCAGCTGCCAGCGACCATCAGACACGGTAAGCCCTGGTGGGATGAACGATCCAGTGGGATTGTCAAAAACGGGGAGCTAAGACACTGCATCAGAGCATGAACTAACTCTGCATCCCCGTTCTCACCCTAACCTGTGTTCAGCATTGAGATCTGCACGTGAAGCACCGCAGACTAATGCACTCGATTATGCATCATTTTGGTTTGTGGATACTACTCATCTGACACTTATTTTCACAGTGTCTTTTCAAATTCTGGCGCTGACAGTGGATCATTATCGAGTGTGCAGACCCAGACAAAGCTGCCTCTGTTGAAACGGGATAGTATCTGAAAACCCCATTAACCCGCTGTATATTTTTCTTCTAGCCTCTGACTATTGTTCCAAAAACAATCCCCCCACTGAGTCAAGTTTGGATAATCCAGCAGACATTTTGGTACCTGGGTTAGTTTTGTCTATTCTGACTGAGAGCACATAAACTTAGCCGATTAAACATGGTTTCACTGGAACACACTGAAAGCAAGGTTACAGTCGGTATTTGCATACCTAAAAAAATAGTGACGAGGCTGAAAGGGGATTTGAAAGTGACCAATCACTCAAAAAGATCAGGCTGGACCACCTGTGCAGCCCTAAACCCCCCCACTATAAAAGCTCCGGGAATCTGGGAAACGAATGCAGGGATTTGACTGCAATGCCGAACTCGACTTTAAAAATAAACACAGTTGTAACACTGACGAGCTGTCGCAGGGTATATTCGGGTTAAATATGCTGTGGGACACTGAGGTCAGTAATTGTTTTGTTCACATAAACCTCGTGTCGGCCCTGCTTGTCTTCAGGTGGCCACGTTTCCTTCCTCAAGATAACTGATGACATCTGAAAACAAAAGCTCTAATCCAACAAGAATACTCATTGTAGCAATCTTTATTCATTCCTTTGGTGTTTGGCGTTCGTCAGGCAGTGTAATGTAACTTTTCTTAGCCTGCTCAGGTTTCATACAAAGTCTTGATAGTTGGGAAAACGCTCCATTCTAACCCTTTTCACCCAAATGTTGTGTTTCACCTGCATAATCCCGCAGGCAAACGCAAAGTCTCGTCATAATTAAAATGAAAGAATCCCGTCGTCATACTGGTTTGCTGTCTCCTGTTCGTGAAATTAGCGAGCACTGACAAATTATGATTAAAAACATGCATTGGTAGTTAATGTGAAGAGCTCTCAAAGTAAAGAGACAATATAGATATAATGATGTGAGTAAATGGGGATTGTTAAGACTTTATTTTTTTGCTGGTGCATTGATAGTCAGATTTTAGATGTGATGACTAAGGCCCGGAGATTTTGGAAATAATTGGTTTAGATTCCTTGAAAGGGCTTGGATTTTAATTTTGAAAAGCTGCACGAACCGTGATTCTTGTTTTATTTTTCTTAAAAACAGAAAAGAAAGAAAACATTACTTCATTGTTTTTATTTTGGTTCAAAGACTGATTCAAATGCTGTTACCCTGTTGTAATTTGACCGAGGACATGATTGCAAATTAGCGCAACAACATCTCTGCTTTGCAATCCACCTGCCAAATAACAATGAAGAATAATGGCCAGGTAATTAGAAACAATTGATTACTCTGTTACAGCTCTGCCCTGATTCATGCTGAACTCATATTTGCTCTGTGGGCAGCTGTAATACCCATCAGGCCTCGGTGCTGAAAGCAGAATTTTCTGGTGTTTCTGCAGAGAGCGAATGAAGGCTATGGAGCAACAGATTGCCAGCTTGACTGGTCTTGTTCAGCATGCACTTTTAAAGGGGCCAAACTCTAATGGCACCAAGGAGCCTCCAAGGTAAGCAATCACAGTATAGGGCATCAGTGAGGCATCAGGGGGGAAAGGGAGTCTCAAATGCAACAGGCCATCCAGCCTAAAGATGAAGTATGTTACGACCATATCAAACACGCATAGCAACGAGCGTATGCTGAGAGGAGCTCGGGTCAACCGCGATTCGCTCTCCATGTAAATTGGCCACTACGGTGGTTTACCAGGCTGCATTCTAACTCTTTGCATTTCAGCCTGCTCTGCGGCGACCTTGCGTTAACGTTTGCTTGACAGTCGATCTGAAAAGGTCGGCGATGAGTCTGTTTGCGTCTGTGCTATCTTTTAAAGCTTAACATCATTAACATCATTTTAACCTCTCTGGTTTGTCAGTCTCTCCCCATCATACTTAATGTGTTTGTCTGCACTAATGCTAACCCGTGAATTCAAGTGCCTTAAATGACCACTTTTGCCTGCAAATTCCACCCTGATGAATTTTTTTTTGTGGCTGCAGTGAGAGACCACCGAAGACAGCATCTCCGGCCCACAGTGCACATAGCTCAGGTCAGTATCGTGGTGTTCTGTGTGATTTTAAAGATCTGCTTTTTTGGAGGTTTTTTTATTTACTTATTTTTTTGGAGCAATAATATCTCGTGCAGACAAGCCCATACCTCAGTATCCTTCGACAGTCTGCAATGAGCAGTGCTGCGAAGGAAGGAAAATAAAGCGATGCCTCTTTGCATATCGATGACTCATTTATCCTTACAAACTTTTCCCTCATACTGATGGTTTATTAGGAGTTAATATACGAGAGCCAGCAGAGCTAACACAAGCTCTTTAAAGCATTACTTACTTAAAAGGACTCCTCATGACTGCCATGATGATTCAGCGATTTCAGTGGGCTCCGCAGCGGTCTGTGGGCAGATCGAGGTTTGATTAAAATCTACCGTCTCACCAGTGGCAGAAGGAAAACACTGCTCATGTGCTTTGAAAGTAATCTCATGCCCTTTCATGTGTGGCTTTCGGAAGGACGGACTCATCGCGCCGCGCCTAAGTTCAAAACATTTGCCTGTGAGAACGCCGTCGAGCCATCAAAGTCTGTTTCCATCTGAGCGTCGCGGGCGGACAGAGTCTGCCCCAAGCAGCACCGGTGGTGTGCTCCGGAGCCTGCACCTCAGGCTTCTGGCTGTCATGTCGCTTGTAATATAAGAATGAGTGAATGGAGTTTTGGGATTATAGAGACAAAAGTTTGTTCTTTCACAACCCCGACGGAGAGAGAGTTTCTGCGTCAAGAGAGCCGAGAGTTCACATTTCCAGATCTATTGTTTGGCTCATCAGTAGGGAGACTACTTTCTTTAATGGACCGCATGGTTAGAAACCAAAGAGCCCCGCTTCACTCTCTATTGGCATGGTTTTTTTTTCTTTCTTTCTTTTTTTTTGCAGCAGGTAATTTGCTCACGTTTTGAGATTTTTATGTCTGAAAACATGAGCAAAAGCCCTCACGATCTCTCATCAACTCCACTGCTCTCCAAACCTCCGCCGCCGCCAGCGGTGAATAAAATACCGGAATCAGTCGCCAAAGATTTCTGAAGTCAGGCTCATTTCGCTGGTTGTATATTAATGCTTCGTGGTGCAGAGAAGAAAATGTCACAGCGAGTTCAGGCAGTCATTGTCAGCGAGAGGAACAAGTCAGACCAGTGTGTTTCAGGGAATGTTTGCTGACATGTCTAATTTTTAATGGGAGGTTTCTTATGTCACTTTTTATTTTTTTTTGCGCTACTGCATTAACTCATGATAGCGGAATGTTGAAGGTGCGCTACGAAGTTTTCAGCTTGCTGGTATCAAGCGCCACATTCTTGTTTTAATCTTTTATAAATTGGATCATTGTCCGCCTGCAACAACTGTAAGTTGTGAGCTTCTTTTCTCGGTGCAGGTGGTTCACCAGTGCTGGCTCCCAAGAGCAGTGCGGCCCCGGCAGACAAGGGCTCAGTTCCTCTCAAAGTCAACCTCCTGCAGTTCAGGAAGAACGTCTCTGACCTCAGGTTACAACTGCATCAGATGAGACAGCTGCAGGCAAGACCTCTCTCCCCTTTTTAATTCATTCCGAGTGTGGGTGTGTTTATTCAGATATGCACTGTCTTACATGCAAGTGGAACACACATGCACACAAACACGCGGTTGAACATGCTCTTCCGGGTCGTGTTAATTTTTCGTTCCACTGTGCGCTTCCGTCCACTCAGCTCCAGAACCAGGAGGTATTACGAGTCCAGCTGAAGCGGGCAGAACAGGAAATCAGTGTTAAACTTGCAGAGGCCATGCGGCGTCTAGAGGATCCTGTCCAGAGGCAGAGGACTTTGGTGGAGGAGGACAGACACAAGTACTTGGGTCTGGAGGAGCGGGTTCTTTCACAACTTGGGTGAGGCAGCTCGGGATCCACAAATTTAATACCAAAACAGGTGTTCTGTTGTATAATTTAGATTCTGTGTGTGTGTGTGTGTGTGTGTGTGTGTGTGTGTGTGTGTGTGTGTGTGTGTGTGTGTGTGTGTGTGTGTGTATGGTTGTCACACCATAGCCTGTCAATGTGGCGCCACCGTGGTTGGGCAACACTCCAGAACACGCTTGATCACACACAAACACTCACACACACACACACACACACACACACAAACACGCATGCACGCGCGCGCGCGCACACACACGCACGCACACACACACACGCACACACACACACACGCAGTGAACACCCACTTCATCAGCATGACGTGCACTCT
>CAAKHG010001910.1:8168-21995 GCA_901007715.1 Dactylopterus volitans
AGGATCAAGGACCAAAAACACGTTGCATTGATCAAAGTAAAAAAAAAACCAGAAATGTCACCATAAATCGTTCTTGACAGACGTACATAAGGTAGCAGCATCGGCCGGCAAAAAGCCTCCAGTGTGTGTGTGTGTGTGTGTGTGTATGTGTGGTCTGAGATGATGCTGCATGCAGTATAGTGCCTCGGCTGCTGCGACGTAGATGTAGTCAGGCCAGGCGTGGCGGCCTCTG
Source organism: Dactylopterus volitans (assembly GCA_901007715.1). Lineage (NCBI taxonomy): Eukaryota > Metazoa > Chordata > Actinopteri > Syngnathiformes > Dactylopteridae > Dactylopterus > Dactylopterus volitans. The sequence goes on from CAAKHG010001910.1 coordinate 8,401, forward strand.
AACATGGGAACTTACTTCCTCCAACCTGAAATCTCACCTCCAAATGAGGTGAGGTGATGAATTTCTGTTTGTGACTTTTGTAGCGCAGGATTGCTGTTCTCTTCCATCTTTGTGTCGTGAGGAAGAGGGAGAAGAGGGATGAATGACTGAGTGAGTTCGCCAGACACGAATGATTTATAGTGGAGAGAGAGAGATAGAGGGTGAGCGAGAGAGAGACCACATTTCAAAGCCTTTCTCTTATTTCCAAAATGGGGTTGGAAATCAGCAGCTTCACTGAGCCCAAATAAGTGACTTCTTTTACCTTTTCACAGCACACAAAAGCCTAATCCAAGGACTACTTGAGCCACCAATGTAGACAGCGACTGAGACCACCACAGTATGTCTCAGACTCTCCTCACCCACACACAAAACACATTGACTGCAGCTTTATGAAGTGAAAATGGCCCAGAAAGGGAGAATGTGAAGGAGGTGTCCACAGTCATTTCTCCCAAAGAAAGGCCGTAGCATCTGGGCATTTAATGCTAAAATAAAGCCCAAAGACAGAGTAGAATGGATTGGGTCACTTGTATTGTCCAGGCGCCCGAGTGGAACAGCCCTGTTTTGTTTCAGTACCACTGACCCTTGCAGCTTTTTGTGCCGATCTGTCACAGAAAGTGTGGACTAAAAAAATTCCAGCAATGACAGAGGGCTTCTTTTGAGGAATTTTCTTTACCGTGCCTTTCCCCTCATTTCCTGTTTTGTTTGCACCCCCCCCCCCTCTTCCCAACAGCAAATATTGCACGCTGTCAGTAAGCAAAGGGAGGGATGAAAAAGGGGGCTGTAAAAAAGCATACCGATTCCTTGTGTCTGGAGGGATGTTTAATTAAAGGGAAGTGTTTATTCTCTGCCATGGAACAACAGTCGCTATCATCACAGAACACAAATACATAGCAATTAACTTCAATTTTCTACATTTATTTGGACATCAAAGAGCTGATAGAATCATTGAGAAAATAAAGCAATTAGGGTCAGCAGAGATCTGAATGGTCTTTGGACACAGCAGAGCATCCAGTTAGCTTGAATGACTCAATCACATGCGTGCGGTAGCTTTCTTTTCTCGCTAAAGAGCAATTAGCTGTAATTCTCTATTTAAACTGTTTGTATACAAAACCTTTCATCCTTTTATCTACTTTTATGTGCAGTGGGATGTGGCTTTGGGAGTTTTCTGTTCCTGTGTGGCTCCATAGGAGATATGGACGTAGGCGAAATGTATGCTTGTAGGATCACTTATCGGGAGTCATCTGTGTGTAGCGTGGGTGGGGGGCCGCGGTGTTCCTGATGCTGACATGATAAGCGCCAGACCACGCAAATGGATCGCCGCATCAAACGGGGCTTTGGCGACAGCGAGCCCAGGGGAGCAGGAGGAGGCAAGACTCCTGTCTGATGGTTCCTGTTCCTCCTCTGTCCCCTCAGATGACCCCCACTGTCCGATAAGCTCGCCAGGCTCGGACCTTAATGACCCTAATTGTAACGGGGCCCAATTAGGATTCAAATTAGCTACCAGCATGCGCGAGTGAGCAATGTCCCCGTGTCACCAGTAATCAGCAAAGGGGTGAGAGAGCAGCACACGGGGGTAAGATATTTGTTCAGTTAATATTTGATGCCGTCGAGGGGAAGGCTAGATAACATGCAGTAATGGCCCGTGTGCTACCATCTCACTTTGCAGTCTGGTAGCCTTCCATCAAGGCTAAGATTGAAACTTATGTAGTGTGAAATTCTTGGGATCAGTTGTGCTCAGTAGCTTCCACTCTCTGTTTGATTGTGTGGGCTCCACTACAGCAGTGGTTAGACTAGTAATACCCCTCTTATCTGAACTGCAAATGGAATTGAGTGGCTTTTCATCATAAAACTGCGCTGAAAGTGATCATGCTTAAATGTGTGCTTAAATGGCAGATAACATCCGTAATTAAGGTGGTGAATTAAATTTTCATCTCTCTGGGTTAGTCTGAGACCACTGAAGGTAACAGTGTGATCCTAATCTCCCCTTCTTAGGATTCATCTCTCAGGATGTGTCTAATTTCAGGGTGTGAGGTTTCAGTTTTATCATCTCTCAATCGAATATGAAACACAATTTAGCTTTCAGTTAAGAAGAATTTCATGAAGTGGCCAGTTACAGAAGTTTAGGATTATTTTATTTTCAGACATGGCTATCATTCTTACATTTAATTAGCAGTTGGTGAGCAAGTATTTATATCCTTTAGAGAAGTAAAAGTATCAATATAAAAGTGTGTGTTTGCTCTGTTACAATAAAAAAAAGTCCCACATGCTGAATTTTACTGAGGCAGCTATGCAGTTTTGTAAGTAAAATGATCCAAATCAAAAGTGAAAGGAGCATTTCGCAGGACGGGCTCATGCAAGGTATTACATAATTTATCTTGATTTGCATTTGCATGTCAACATGGAGCAGAGATGTTATTTGCTGTTTGAAAGTTTCATCTACAACAAACTATATTTTCGGGGATCATAATATTTCTAATTTGTCAGGTCTTCAATGTAACTAGTAATTGCCAGTAAATTAGTAGGTCAGCTCTACCATGCAGGCCAGTCCAGTTTAGTCTAGCATGTTGCACATTAAAACAGTAAACCCAAGATTAGCGTAGTGAGAGCCACGTCACGTTAAAATAAAGCAAAACTTTTATTAGCACCACAGATGTTCCGCGGCAAAAGCATTTTTATCTTCAACTTTATGATACTGTATCAGACGCTTACTCAAGTTTAGATCACGGCGCAGGTGCGGGTGCCTTGCTGCCACCAGACTCGATGCCTCCCGCCCTGCTCGGCGGAGCTCTGGTAGCCCGGTCTCGATGTGTCATATTACCCATTAATGCAGGTGATGAGTCACCGTGTTGTTGAGGGCAGTGTGCGTTTGAGTGTGATGTGTCAGACACCCACAGTGTGGTTCCCAGAGCTCTTTGCCAGTCACTGTGGCCCTGCCGTGTGTGCTGCCAGGGAGACTTACAAGCCAGAAGTGTTGAAGGGAAAGCCCGGGGGAGCCGGGGATATGAGCTGCACTGGCCAAGTGGTAAATTCTCACCTGCCTCTAAGTGAGAATTAGCGCCGTGATCGTTTTTCTTTCACACTGTGAGACGCGTAGACCCCAGTCCCACAACCCGCTGTTACCTCACTATACGGCCGTGATAGTCTCACACAAATACAGCTGAAAGATTTTCTCTCGTTGCTTCACGAGGCCCCGGTTGCGGACCACGCAGCATTTTTTTTTTTTTGTTTACTCCAAGCTGTTAACGCTGTTGTGGTGAATGTTCTGCCCGACTTGTTTTCAGGTATTCCTCCAAATCCTTGGGGTGATTGCAGTGGCTGCCGTCATCATCCCCTGGATCCTTATTCCAGTTCTCCCTCTTTTCGCTGCCTTCCTGTGTCTGCGACGCTACTTCCTGCAGACCTCCAGAGACATCAAGCGTTTGGAGGCGACCAGTAAATTTTTTTTTTTTTTTTTTTGAGAGAGAGAGAGAGAGAGGTTGTGTGTGTATGGGGGTATGCATGTCCATTTGTGGTAAGAGACAAAGGCGGACCACAGGAATGCTAATAGACCATTGAGGAAAGCTATAGTCATTAGCATAAAGGCTAAAGGTGGCAGTGGCCTATGGCTCGGCCACACGCAGTTTCCTCTGGAGACGGGAGTTCATGACATCACATACAATGGGAAAAATGCCAAGTGGGCACGACTAGGCCACTGCAGGCTTTAGTTCATCTATTTCATTCTGGGCTGAGAGCCCAAATGCTCATTGGCCTACAGGTTCTGTCATCTTATAGAATAAAGGTTCTATTAAAATGCTCAGTGGAAACATTTAGGCTTTGTATTTGGTTTTGTAAGCCTAACAAATAGAAACAAAAGACCACTCAATTGCAGCCTTCCCCATGAATGAAAGCTGTATAATATGTTTAATGTCTGCTCTGTGCAGTATACATATTTGACTATTGATGAGTGAATCGTCTTGTCTTTTTCTACACATTCTAATAGGCAGTGTTTGGATTAGACGGTCTTGGATTTAGCAGTTCTAACTAATAATTGCTTTGAGTAACACTTTTAAGTGTTTAACTCAATGCAATCTATTCATCTAGTAAAGCAGTCCATGACTAAGGTTTGCAACACTGAAGCAATATACAGTCAGTCGCCTCGATCAAACTCATAGCAGTATGTTGCATCTGCGCTGCCAAATGTAATGTCCAGTTTTTAATAAACCCGTTTCAGAGAGGCGTTGATTCATTTTAATGGTCATTTTTGAGGTTGCAATTTGTGATGCTGTTGATCTGCATTGCGTTATACTGAGACGTCCTCCTAATATTAATTCATATAACTGGGATGGACAAAATATGAAAAATGGAAATGCACCAACAGTATCGTACAGTGCCCCGCAAATGACCAATTAATAAACGCTTCTTAAAGAGATACAGCTAACACTTGTTTTAATCTGCAAGAAAGGGAGGGTTTATTGTAGGGCTGTTGTCTTATACTTAATTGGTTTCATCTATGCATCCCTAATTAATTAGTGAGTGTATGTTTTAGTACCTGGTTCATAGTTAAAATGATGGCAAGAACTCCTCCGAAACTCTCCCACGTGTAGAATTCTGAATGAGTTTCTGCCTAACAGTGCGGTCGAAGTGCCGAATGCATGGATGGCTGATTTTACAAATGGCTGTCGGCTGAAATGCAAACAGCGGTCTGTATATATCGACTGGTTTCTTGCAGTGAGGAGTCCTGTCTTCTCCCACCTTTCCTCCTCTCTCCGAGGCCTGAGCACCATCCGTGCCTTCAAGGTGCAGCAGAGGTTTCAGCAGATGTTTGATGAATACCAAGATCTTCACTCAGGTGAGGAGAAATTAAATTTCAGTTAAAGTCAGGAAATTCAGGCTTTTGGGTGGCGAAACATTTAGGCTGTATTGACCACCAGATTGCATATATTATATCTAATCTGAGCATCTGTGTTTGTCCACAGAGGCCTGGTTCTTATTCCTGGCGACAACTCGCTGGTTTGCTGTGCGTTTGGATGGAATTAGTTCCATTTTTGTCAGCATTACTGCTTTTGGGTCCCTCTACCTCAGAGATGGTACACTTTGGTCGACACATTGCTGATGCCAGAGCCAACATAAGTGAATGGCCTAAACTGATCGACGCGCGCTCGTGTGTTTATGTGTTTTCGTCCCACAGAAATCGATCCGGGTTTGGCAGGTCTCGCTCTGTCTTATGTCGTGACATTGACGGGCATGTTCCAGTGGGGCGTCCGACAGAGTGCAGAGATTGAAAACATGGTACGAGACCTCCTCAGTCGTAGCACCTAATGCAGTTGCTACTGTGCTTGCATGTGACTTAATACTGGACACTCGAGAAATGTCAATTGCGGTCGGTTTCAAAGATTGTATCAACTTACACAAAGATACATGCTGTGTAACTCCACTGATGCTTCCAACCCAGTCAATACACTAATCCACTCTTTTAGTTTGGTGCCATTAGTAGCGACTTAGAAAGGTGTTCAAGGTGGGGAAACGTGTTTAAACTAACCACAATATTGCATCCCTCTACATATTTCATGCAGTCTTTGCGTTTGTTGTTTTGGCAGATGACATCTGCAGAGAGGGTGGTTGAGTATACGGAGCTGGAGAGTGAAGCACCCTGGGAAACGGAAAGGAAGCCCCCAGATGGTTGGCCCAAGACGGGCTCCATCACCTTTGACAGCGTCAACTTCTCATACAGTTCCGATGAACCTTTGGTCCTAAAGAACCTGACAGTTGCCTTCGAATCCAGAGAAAAGGTTGTAGTCCTTATTACAGCCTGTCAATGTTTACTGAATATGCGCAGATGAGGGAACATGTGAGCGCGCATACTGGCAAATTAGATTAAAGTTGAAAGACAAAAGTTTTTTGTTTTTTTTTTGGTTTTTTTTTTGAGGTAACGCTTTAGTTTGCAAGATCTTCCTCAGGCCCGCTGGTGTGCATGACCCCATGACTTGGTATGCAGCCATTGTCGAAGGTGCGATGTGATTCTTTTTCATGTGGCATTATTTCCAAATCAATTATTAAAGGGACAGCATATTGTGCTGCTGATTCTTCAGGACTATACCATTTGTGATTCATGGAATACATATCTTGTAATTAAGACTGTTCAAGTGGATCCATTTGTTCCCAATTTGCATTTTGAGCTACCTGACGATGACAACTGTTTATTCGCTATAAGAGAAAGGAGAGGCCGAGGGAGAGCGCGGAGGGGGAAAGACAGAGGGGAGGCAGGGGGGGGAGATGGTTGAGGATGATTGAAATTGTTTAATGCAGGGGGTGTATTTTGCATGGCTATGGTTGGCCAGGGTGGCTGATTTCACAATGAATGGGTTGATAAGTGTAGAGGTTCTGGCTCTGACAGCCCATGGGAGGGATCTCTGCTGCATGCCATGGGGGTGCAAGGCTTTGTGCATCCTGACAGTTCCCCTGATAGTGTTTCATAAAGAGCCTGCAACCACCACAGTAAAACCCTACTTAAGACATATACTGCATAGAAACGCACAGCTCGTCCCCACCCTCCAAGTTTGCGAGTTTTTAAGCGTTGCGGCATAAAGACATACACGCCCTGCTTGTCCGGCAGCCTCTCCACCGTCCACCCAACTGGGCAAAAAAAATAATATTGCACCCGTGTTTTTGTTGGCATTTTATGAAGCTGACACGGCAGCTTTTGTCATGGACATGTGCTCTCAGTAAACCTCTGTCTAAACAAAGGGTTGCCCATTTACTTGGTAATGGCACACACACGCCTATTTGTTGGAAGTCAACAGTGTGTGTGGCTTCAGCAGCAGACCAGTAGAGCGGAACAAGTGATGATGTGCTTAGCCTAGCCATTGCTGACAATTTAAGACAAGGAATGCTGCGAGCTGTGTGGGGTCGCTGGGGGTCATCCATAGTCAGCGTTGACCATGAGGCGTGCACACAGCGGTCTATGTACAAGTGCATTAAATTCCACTGTAAGACTTGGCGGCCTAGAAAGATTCCGTTCGCTGTTCCACAGAGGATGAAGTAAAAAATGAGTGACATTGATGCTTCTTTTATTATAGTTCGGCCTCCATAACATTAAACGCCGTCCTACTAACCTGTCTGCACAAATTGCGAGGTCCTCGTCAGGAGCAGTCGGTGAACAATGGTTTAAACAAAAACGTTGTCAGCAAGGACAATGGGGTTGGAATCCTTTTCCACCAGAATTTATTATTATATTGTTAACTTTCCTATTGTTTTTCAGGGTTTTTGCAAAATAGATTTTCAGTTTTCAAAGGATCATCGTTTGGGTTAAAAGAAGGCTTTCATGAAAGAATTAATGGAAGAAAGTCTTTGGAGCAAACGTCTTCCACGTGCTTGGGTGCAAATAGCGTTGGCTAAGGACACACCCTGAATTTCATAGAGCTTATAAAATCTTGCTCAATGGCTTAACCTGTTATCATAGAGCTAGACTCATAGTCTGTGACAACAATCTGCCCTCCTACTCTACAGAGATCAGCATAATACAATGTGTGAAATGGTTGGACGGTAATTCTTAAAGCACGTGTTAAAGTTGCCCTGACCTATTAAATGCAATACCATGAAACCTGTTGAATAAATGCTCATCGGGTGCTTTAATCATTTAGAAATATATTTAAAAGTTTATTTGTTGAATCTGCACCTTCCCTGTCTCCTTTCTCTCCCTGTCAAACAAACCATCTGACATGGTCTCTCAGCGACATGACACTTCAACAATAGGCAACTATGTGATTAATACCCTGAGGGGGCATGCTAATAATCAGTACTTTATGTGAATTTGTGGAAATTTCAAGCGTATAAAAAAATACTTCTCATCTTTATCCCGTAGGTTGGCATCGTTGGACGCACCGGTGCCGGTAAAAGCTCTCTGATCTCTGCCTTGTTCCGGCTAGCAGAACCTCAGGGAAGAATAATGATTGATGGCGTTCTGACATCTGAGATCGGTCTGCACACCCTGCGCCAGAATATGTCCATCATCCCACAGGTGCGGATGTTCAGTTGCTGATGCGTATACAGTATGTTGATGTAACGAGCCAAAGACTCATCTTAGATACTGTATACTTAATTAAGAGCCGGGTGCTGGATTTCTATGTTTGCTTTGACAGCCTCTGACGTTCCCGTGATTTAAAAACGACAGAAATGTCAAACGAACGCTGGTAACAGAAACCCACATCTTTAAACCCCCCCACCCCCCATTACTGTACACCTTTCTTTTTAAAAAAAAAGAAGCCAAAACAAGTGATGAGAATTACAGTCGTCACTCAGGGGATTTCTGAAAGTGAGACAAACGGATGCCTTGAGACAGTTTAACTTTATTTCCGCTTGTTGAAACTGATACAGCATTAAGAAAATGCCAGCCTGCGGGTGAGTGTCAGCAGAGTGGAGGGAGGAGAGAAGACTCCCACGGCCTGTACTGTGAAGAGAGCAGTTCGCCATCCCTGACAGAGGATTAGCCCTCTATCCCCCAAACATGGGAAAGCTGCTTAGAAGAAGTCTCCCCCATCCTCATAGTCAGAGTCCCCCTTGTACACCGTCACTTAGCCCAAATCTCAAACATTTCTAGGATGCAGCCAAGATGCCCAAAACAGTTTCATTAATGCTTTCCTGTGGATTTGATAGGTTCCTGGCACCGCTACCGCTGGAGATAAAGTTTTCCTTCCCCGTTCAAACTAGTTTGAGATGGATGTGATGTGTTTTTGATGTGATTTTGTTTACTCGTCGCGTCTCTCCTGGAGGGAAAGTGGCAGGTTACAAGTCAGAACTTTGCTTTCATGACATGAAGTGTCACCAGCGTTCAGAAGAGTAGTTTTCTTCTTTACCGTGTTCTTAGTTTTACAAACTTGCACAGACAGAAGTCTTGGATTTACACAAAATCATCTGAAAGCCTTTTTTTTTTTATTCTCCTCCAAGACGTCAAGAGATAAAGTGATATTCAATCAGCCTTTCACAAGGAAAAGATATAGATTGCCAGTAGCCTTACCTGTTCATGTGGAATATTGAGTGTGCGATATGTATACTATACATTGGTGGTGAGGGGTTTCATTATTTTCCACCCACATATTTGATTATGATAAGCTTTTATTAGCATATGGCATTAAAAAGGGATCCATTTCAGATTCTATTGAATTCTCAGGAATGACTTTGTAAAAAAAAAAAAAAAAAAAAATGAATGTGCGGCAAACAGAGGGCTTAGAATTGGTGAAGCACATAATCGGTGTATGGAAAGCTGTGCTTCAAAGCTTTTTTTTTTTCCCTTTTCCCGACCAAACATTGGCTCCTCAATTAAAGTGTGTCACAAAACTAGTTTGAATTGGGACTTCAGCTGGTTTAATGACATGGTGGTATTTTAGTGACAGAGGGAGAAGCTCATTGGAAGTAAAGAGGTAGAACATTTTGTGAGACACAGGTGGCAAGGGTACATTTCTGAAAGCTTTATTTCTCCCGGAATCAATCGGATGGAAATTGAGCGGTTGCTCCTGAGTCTTCTGACCTAAATGAAGGTTCCTCGAGACAGGATTTTGTATTTGAGGTGGATGTATAAAGTGCTGACACACATGAGTGCATGCCGTATTTTTGTGGCTGACTCGCTGCCGCTGCTCCATCTTAAATTTTGACCTATAAAAGGGCAGATATGACGGAGTGGATAGCGAGCTGCACCCAGTCTAGTAGATCTAGTAGATCCATTATGTACTCACTCCTGGTCTAATCTCACAGTCGCCAAGTGAACATTTCCTCCCTTGATATGAGGTCAGATTCCTATCTTGAGTAAGCTGCATTTATCACATGGCCTTCTTGGACTGTGATGAGGATACAATGGGAGCCCTGAGTTTTGCTTATTGCTAGCTGTCGGCTCCTCTGCGTTAACTCTATTGCGTTTTGACTTATTCACATCTCATCTTTTATTTCATGTGTAGCCTTGTAAACCCGGCGTTAAGTTTTATACGTATCCTTAATTGACTGAGAAATCAGTACAGACCTTATGCCATATGAAAAGCTTATCTCCAGGCCATGGAAGGTAAGACTGTCTGCGTATGATGGCCTGCAAGTGTTAAGTTAATCATGTCAACAATGGAACGACATTTCTGAAGCTGGGAGATGCTAGCTTGCTGCTGTTTATCAGGTTTACCACAAAATGAATGGCGTGTTGGGACAGTGCCTGCGGTCTTGTGGGCCCTTTCCTCTACACTGTAATAAAGAGCTTTATTTGCGCTCTTAAAGACGGGTGTGTGGCTGAACCTTGATTCAGGTGCATGTCTCACCATAAATACATGCCTTGGACATCCTAACTGTCTGACATCTGAGGTCGTCCTTTCAACTGATGCGATATCGCCTCTGAGCAGATGGACTTGACTAAGTTCAAGCTCTACATTTTGGCAGACGCTTTCAAATTATGACTACCAATTCAGCGACTGTATGGAGTCTTTTGTATGGTAAAAGTTGTGACATGTCACTTTTTTCTTTTTTTTTCCTCCAACACTGTTGCGCAAGCTCTGTTTTTTTTCCAAAAATAAAAAGATCAACTTATTGAAGCATAGTTGGCCAAAGCTTTGAATGGGGCTCCTGAGTGTAGCAAGTCCTTTGTGAACATGCTCCCCTCACACATTGCCTAGTGCTGCGCTAGAAAGCCTGTCTTAACCCTTTCTTACATCTTCCCCCTTGTTATTATCTTAACTGGCCACGGCCTTCTCTTTCTATATCCATCTATCCACAGGACCCAGTTCTCTTCACGGGCACCATGAGGAAGAATCTGGACCCTTTCAGGCAGCACACAGATGAGGACCTGTGGAATGCACTCCAAGAGGTACTCCAGCATGGCTCTGAATGATTCCCCATTGCCGGCCCAGGGGGGATCCCTCTGTCCCCCTGTACAATGCTGCCATTCAGGCTCTCTGCTCGCCACAAGTCATGGGGGGAAATCCCATTAGGGCCATGGGGCCCAGCTCAATGTGCGGCTTGTAACTGGGAACCATTGAAAGTGCTGGGGGAGATGTGTTTGGGCAGTCAGGCCAATCAGGATGAAGGCTCACCCCACAGTGAGGGGCTTCAGCTCCTGGTCCTGCGTCTGAATGGGTTTGGTGGCCTGGATTAAAGCTAGAGGCTGGCCACAAGAGAGCACTGACCAAGGTCATCAGTGGACCTGGCCCTGCATTGTGCAAGGCGGTTAATGGGTGTGTTTGGATGGTTCTTTAAAGACATCCCCACAGGAAGCCTTTATGAGGGAGTAATGAAGGGTTGGGGCTCTGCTCTCCATCTCCGCAGGTGCAGATGAAGGCTGTGGTGGAGGAACTGCCCAATAAGCTGGAGACGGTGCTGACGGAGTCGGGCTCCAACTTCAGCATGGGTCAGAGGCAGCTGGTGTGTCTGGCCAGAGCCATCCTATGGAAAAACCGCATCCTCATCATTGATGAGGCCACAGCCAATGTGGACCCAAGGTCAGGAGACACTTGAGTCCACAAGCAAAGCTTTAAATCTTCATGTGCCCCCCAGCAGCCTGTTGACTTAGTTGCTTTTTTGAATTCCAAAGATGACTGATTTTAAAAACAGTAAATCAAGCAATGGCAAAAAATAAATCCGGTTGAATACACAAGATTACTTACTACACCAATCACAGTGGACTTGTCATTGCTCTGCTGCCCTGGGTGGACATCAAATCAATGTCATCGAGCGTCAACTTGACTTTCTGGCAGTAGACAGTCAGGAACAGACGGAGAAGTTTGGACAAATTCAGCTTGGTCATTTTTTCGGTGATCCTGCTCAAAGGACAACAAACGAACCGATGTACGCAGGCTCAAACACAACACCCACTTAAAATACTAACACTGAGTATGATGTAAAAACATGCTTTTGTCTGCAATTAGAAATGGGCGGAATGAGTCAAAGCAAGAAAAAAATGGTAAGGAAATGATAAGTCAATATTGACTGAACTTGCCTTTGCAATCTGCAAGAGCTCCGATATCCATGATGTTTTCATTTCTGCTGCTGCACATACCTCACTGCTGATGAGCCATTGTTCTGTGTTGAGTAAAATCCCTCCCCAAGGCTATTTAGGAAGAGGTTTTTTTTTTTTTTTGTGCTCAGGTGTTGTGTTCTTTGCTTCTTTAGAACTGACAGCCTCATCCAGCAAACTATCCGAGACAAGTTTCGGGAGTGCACAGTCCTTACCATTGCTCACAGGCTCAACACTATCATTGACTGTGACAGAATACTGGTAAGTAAGGATACAGGGACTGTATCGTTTTGCAGATCTTCAGCCGGCTAAACTTCTTCAGTAGTCAGTGTGTTTACATAAAACAATGATGTGTGCTTTCTCATCCAGTGCATAAACTGAGCTCTCACTATGCGCAGAATTGCGCGTCATCATGGGAGAGAGCCTGCAACAGCATCTGTTCAGCCGCTCTACCATAACGCACGTCAGCCATACAGCAGCAGAGATTCAGACCTGACAAACACCTTCTCCCTTTCTTTCCAAAGCGCCAACAACACAATGTCTGCAGACTTTCAATTCACTCGCCCTGTTTAGCAACAGCTGGGCCGGTTTCTCCCTCACAGCGTTCCCTCTCATTGAGCCTGCACTCGTGCCACTTGATCTTTGGCCCTTCCCTGCTACTGCCTGCAGAGGTGCCAATTAGTGCCATTTGTGGCAGCATTTGTTAAGAGTCTATGGAGGACAGAGCATGACCTGGTGGCAGCTTGGTAACTGAGAGGGTCGCGGAGAAAAGCCAAATATCAAACAGCAGGGATTGTTTCACACCTACACTTGTGTTAAATGCCCCCAGATTGTTGTGCACCCTGGAAGAAGTGAGCTGGGACCCCGCCTGCTTTGTCCAAATCGAAAATGTGGCATATTTACAATGTTTTTCCAAGATGAAAACGCCCAGCTCCGAAAGTGTGGATAATGACCGGAGTCAAAGAAGTCTCCTTTTCACGCTAAACACTCCCTGAGAGTGGGCTTTAGCTGTAACAAACTACCTGTTTGGTAGGGGGGGATGCAGCTTGTTAAAATTTGTCTGTTATTTAATTGCAGCCCTTTCTAAAGTGCCTGAATTGGCACAACCCTTTGTGCGGTTTACATGATATGTGACGACGTAGAAATGATGGTAATTTTCGAGAGAGTACTCAAGGTGTGATTGTTGGATTGGACTTGAGGACCACCCCTGAGCAGCTGAAACGCCATGGTAAACACATGGATAAATCACTGATCTTTAGTCTGTCAGTGTCAGCGCGCTGGGCTTTCACGCTGCTAACGGGCCGCGCCGATTGTCCAGGGCAGGAGCGGGTCCCCGTGTCAGCATGAGTCACGTAAAATAGATGGTTCCCAGGTACTCGGAGCGCGAGTTCCTCCATTCATCTCGCACCGTCTGCATGCATCACTCAGCAGTGAAAGAGCTGAAATGTTAGTTTTCCCAATAGTAAAGTATACAGGTGGTGGCAGGCACTCAAACACACACACACACACACACACACACACACACACACACGCCCAGCATTGTGTTTGTGATTCATGTGCATCTGTAGCGGTTTTTTTCGCGACATGGGGAGCGTTT
>CAAKHG010001922.1:3033-16369 GCA_901007715.1 Dactylopterus volitans
CCAAATTGTTTATGACATTTCCCTACAATGACAAACGTTACATTTGCATCACATGTATGTGAAAATAAAGTGCTTAAATCCTTTTGCATAATTAATCCCTCTCAAAATGGGACATTCAAAAAGCTATTCTGAGCCCTCCAAACACACAACCCCAATGCAACATCAGGTGAAAAACATCCGTCTGGGTTTGGATATGCACATTTCAGTCTGTTCTTATGCAGAAATTCAACTATGATGTTTATATACTCCTTTCAGAACTGTGAAATCTGGGGCACTTAATCCTGGACTACGGGAACGCGGCATAGTGCTGTGATGGTGATAACTAAATCAGACCCTGGAGAGTCATCCTCTGTGTGCGTCATGTTCTTGCTAATGCAGTGCAGCCAAATCCATCACGAAAAAGTTGCTAATACTGCTAATGCCTGTGTGCACCTGTTTTCCTCCTTGCGGCGAATGTGCTGTGTCCATACACTTGTATAGGTGACAATAAAACAGCTGGAGCTGCTTCTTCTTCTTCAAAAAAGCTGCTGCTTCCCACCATGCTGTTGCTGAGCAGCACCAACAGACACACTTTAACTTTACCAATCAAAATGCATACATGTTCAGCCGCCTCATTGTGTGTTTCATGGAATGATTTGTTTTCCAATCCCCCTCCTCAGAAAAAATGCAAAACATTCATACTGCAGACCTCCATTCGCTAGAGCATGCAGCGTTGTTATGCACTTTGATAGTACAGTATACACAGTACAGTCACTTGCTACTGTCAGGTAGTATTACCATCAAACCGATGCCAGAGGCATCCAAAGGTGATTTCAAGCAACTGATTCTACGGTTAATTACATGTCTGGAAGCAGAGCTGTAGAGTATGTTAAATATATACTTAAGGTTCTTTTCCAAACAATTTATTCAACTGAAAACCAGCAATACATGCAAATAAAGATAAAACATTATACATTCCATAGATACAACAAATTATGGACACAGTGCCAATTAAGATCCCGGAGCAATGATGAACAAAATTTAATTTGTTATACTGCACATAAAATGAACCTAGAACACGTAACCCAGACACATCCTGAACCAACCCAAAGCTGTTCTTGAATGGGCGTTTCCCTCCTGTTTTTGCGCACCAGTCACAATCACGTTTAAGAGCTACTGGCACTAAGTCATACAGGTGTGAACATAGATGCTGGCATTTGACCTAAATTTAGGGCCTGTTTGCCAGGGCATTTAGTCTTGTCCAAATTCACATTTGATTTAAAACAAACAAACAAACAAACAAACAAACACAAAATTAATATTGTACACGCATTTTTCTAAAAGTCAGAAAATGAGGACACATGCTGAAAAAATTAACCAAAATGTGTGTTTTTAGGGCAAACACTTAACATAATGGGCAACAACCAAAGCCTTTTGATGAGATTACTTTGACTCCATCTCTTCAACTAAAGCCAGGCTATCTGCTTTGCTTCCGGTGACGGGTTAAAGGACAGTTATGGGAGGTTTTAAGGTGGAATGATGAGAAAAAGCTGGATGTTTTGTCTCACTCCTTCACCGTGGGTGGCATGTCACATCGAGGACACGTCAACAGATGCCTGACAGATCTGGGAGTGAGATCCAACTGAGCAAGAAGGGTGGGGTTGGGGAGTCTAACCCGCTGTCTTCTCGCATGAGCGCTGGTGGACACATATCCAACGCGACACATACTCAAGCAATCGCAAATCCAGATACACCTCCCCCCACCTTCCCCCTCCCACGCACACACGCACACACACACACACACAGAGGGGGTTGGGGGGAGCTCGGAGGCATAATTCCAGCCTTCCCTGCACACTGTGGAGATCTGAGCCTCAACCAAACATGCTGCCTGCACAGAGAGCAGGTGTCAGGCCAGGTGAGCGCTGTGCACCGATGGTTAGCGGCGAGCTCCAGGCTGACCTCACATCAACACTTGGCGACATGAAGGGAGCTCGAAACTTCAAATGGAATCAGCAAGGCTTATGTCAAAATAGACTTAATTATGTCTCCTGTCAACCGTGGCTTAGCCAGCTTCTACGAGAGAGCCAAGACTGAAGCCTGGTTGCTAAACTCGGATTACCTGGGCTGCCTCCCTCAGCAGAAATTCTGCGTCTTTTTTTCCGCTGCTAGAACTAGGAATTGCGGTCAACATGTTATATGATTATTCAGGCACATCTACAAAGAAAATAACTGCATTGAAATACATCAAAAAGAGACGTTTGTCGGCACCAATTAACCCTCTTTTGTTTTGATTGGCATGATATGAGACAATTTTCTGAAAGCAAATTCCCTTTTAAAAACGCTTAGACTTTATATGTTATCTGAAACAATAAGTCTGCAAATCCCCGTCTTCAAGCTGGAAACAAAAGTCTATACTCCCATCAGGGATTTTTCAGATTAATACTAATATTTCTCTTAAAGATATTTGCTCAGGGATGTCCCAGAAGGTTGTGTTTTTTTATTTCCTTTAATGTCAAGCAGTGAAAACAGAAAATAAGAGGCAACGCAGGTTTTGATATGCCGACTATCAAATACACAGGTCAACAAAGTCATCATTTAGACATATTTTCCAAAATATTTGAAACTCTAATAAGTGAAGTGAAAATTCAAACATTCAGCTGATAGGGAAGAAACTAAGTGGACTTGTCTCAATTGGGCCATTTAACACGTATTTCAATGGATGCAAGAGCTGTAATGTTGTTTTCAATCAGTTCTTAATTATGTAAGCATGTGATCATTGAGACAATCACTGAGTGTCTGTGTGTTAAAAGAACATCATACAAATGTGTCTCCGCAATAGTTAATAGTGGGAAATATGCACAGAGCGTGAGGAGGTGTAAAGGTGATTTAATATTGAGTGATTCACCAACAATCAAATGAACTATGAAAGTTAAATTAGCCTGCAATTTCATCATTTGCTCAGGTACACACAGATAAGAGCCTCCGACTTAACTGGCATACCGAGGAGACACTTGCCATAATAAATGACATTAACTTTTTGCATATTAGACGCCATTATGGGATATTTGAACCACGCTGAATCCTGCAGAAGGCGACCAAATCTTAACTTAAGCATTGACAGGTAGAAAAATGTTCTAATTAAAGTTTGCAACTGTGTCATTATGAGTCACTCAAGTGAGGATGAGTGAAGATAAGGTTCTATATTAGGGTTTTATTAATACTTTTCTCATTAAAAAAAGATTAAAATACATTTATATTTTTTTCTGAAAGCTTGGGGTTGTATTAATAAATGCTTATTATAAGTACTTTAATGTCACTTAAAGCTTCAATAAGCGTCGCTGGCGAACAGCGGCTTCTGCAGACAAAACTGGGTGGTTACAGGCTACTGGACAAATATGTTGATAGAGAGAGAACCAGCACGACTGTGAGATTATTTGAAAGGAAAAAGATTTGAACGCATGTCTTGGACAGAGAGCCACAGAAAGAGGTTTTAACAGGAGGCGAAAAGA
The DNA here is from genome assembly GCA_901007715.1 of Dactylopterus volitans. Taxonomy (NCBI): domain Eukaryota; kingdom Metazoa; phylum Chordata; class Actinopteri; order Syngnathiformes; family Dactylopteridae; genus Dactylopterus; species Dactylopterus volitans. The sequence goes on from CAAKHG010001922.1 coordinate 6,522, forward strand.
TTTTTCGCTCCAACGTGACATCCATCATGCTTCTGGTTGATCTCCTTATCGTCTCTGAACGTCAACATCCGGACAAGCAGCAGCTGTGTGTTAAAATGCTAACGGCTAACACTTGCGCTGAATAAGTGACTTGCAGCAGCTGAGAATCTCACCACTCCCCTTTTCCTCTTCTTTGCTCCCTCCTTTAGTGTCCTTGTCAGACTTTTTGCTGCTTTCAGCATGTCTGCAGTGAGAATCCCGATCTGCTCTGTCGTGCACTGAGGTGTTCTGAGAGATCTGACCAGCTCAGCTGAAGTTACATAGCGTAGGAGAGGTTTTTTGTAACGACAGACCGCAATTCTCCATATAAGTCAGTATCCCATCAAAATGATTCCATAGCTCTTATTTAAAGGCAAACTTGTTGCTTATTGGGGCTTCAAGCTTACGATTATGTGCCATATAATTGTGGCTTCATCCTTTTATCCTTGATTTCAGACCCACCAATCCCATCGTATGAAACTGCTGCACATGATTTTAGAACTGCTATCATCTGCTGTAATATATTTACTAATGTGTGCTGTGGATAAATCTCTTTGTTTTGCTGCAGCTGAAGAACTGAAGGAATGAATCATCATGACTGGAAGCTGCCCAGTTCGACAAATGTGTTGCTTGCAGGCTAACTTCAGGAGATCAGTTTTGACTGTGCTGTTTTCTGTTAATCTGTGAATATCAATAATTGTTGGCCATATAAGTGAGACCCAGGTGGACATGATCATTCAACCTCCACCCCACGGTGTTCAATCCTGCTCTGCCGCGATTGCCAGTATGAGTGCCAAGATATCCCTCCTTTGGCTACGATTTACCTAATCTGATCATGTGTAACATGCACTTATTCGCTACATAGCTGAACACATAACATGTCGTTTCCGCAGGATAACATCGAGATATTTGAAAAAAAAATAATTTTTTTTTGATTGAAGAGCAGAGCCACACAGCAGGAATCCGGTGATGCAGCCTCAGCTATCAACCCGTTTATGGCCGCCCCCCCCATTCCTTCTGTGAGCTTCCCTGGAATACAGAACACATTGGCTTAGACTCTGCATCATTGAATGCTGCTGGACCTTTTGTCCAATAGGTTCAATAATGCTATTGAGCCAAACTGGTAATGATGTTTTCAGAAAGATAATGGTCGTGGCCCCAGGCGTCACACATGAGATCCCACATTTTTAGATGTTCCTCAATCATGGTCAATGTTTTCATTAAAGCAGCAACAAGGGACAAATTTACCTTTAAATATCACTGTCATTTGATGACCTGATTATTCTGATGACCTGTAATAGTCAGTGGAGGATGGTAGATGACGTTGCGACCGCACAAACTGAGCACTTGCTAGAAGTGCGAGAAGCCGACTTAGAATTATCAAAACATCCATCATTTCAGAGGGCGAAAAAGACAGAGGAGGTGACATGGCGGAAAAAAAGAGTGGCGAGGTCCTTGCCTGCTGCTGGACACTCGCTCAGTGTGACCGCAAACTGTTACCACCTGTACTTCAGCACACAACTGCTGCGAGTCCTGATTTTGACTTCCACAGACAGCGATGAGATTACACAGCCTGAGTGGTGTCACAATGGATCCAGAAGTTTGTCTCTGGCCCAGTCTCGACTCAAAATCCCCCAAAAATGTTCTCCTTCAAATAATGATTGTAATAGTGTTGACTTTTTCTCTGCCAGAATATCTACAATGCTAGCTGTTGCATGTAATTGTTACATGAATTAACACAGATTCCAATAGACTCAGCAACAACAAAAGTGAGTTCCTCCACATAGCAATAGCGCCAGTATATTCTGCCTGTAGATTTTTTTCCCCACAGCATGTCTTGGTGAGAAATATTATTATTCATATATTTTCTAACCATTTTGATATGCAGTTTCTAATCACATACTTAATATTTTAAATGCTGGTTGAAATGTAAGTGATAATTTCTCTACTTCTCTCCATGTAATACTGAGTATTTGGAGGCAAAATGATCCACTCGTGAACAAGATGGATCACTCAAATGGTATGCAGCAGCCATCAGCAAAAGAAAGTAGGTGATCGTGATATCGGATTGTAACTTTTTATGCGTATTAAAGAGAAAAAAATAACCCGAAATCACGTCTGCAGCCATCTGCACAAAATTGCTAGAGTGCTCTGAGTCAAGCTGTCATGGTAAACAGGTTCAGCACTTTTACTTGCTATTGCGCACTTTTCAACACTTTTTAAACTGTTTGTCTCACTAAAGCCATCTGTTCTGTCACCAGTAAGCATTACACAAAGAGGGAGAGACACATTTACATCAAAACAGCCACTGTGAGACTTTGACTGTGTCATCTCTGCATCCTGCTGCCTTCCAGCATTACCCCATTGTTCACTTTCACTTACTTCCCCTTGTTTTAATTGGGCTCAAAAAAGTAACAGCTTCGGCATGGAAGGCTGCGTTTAAAAGGCCAAAGGTGAACTGCATGTGTGCGGGTGTAAGAAGTGACAGCGATCAGTGGCAGCCGTAACAGATTTAACACTATATCAAGTCAAGGTTTCTCATTACCTCAGTGAGACACACTTTATAGGCACCCCCCTGACCTTGGCATCAATACAATTTACATCCAAAGTTACTCATTGGAACACTGCAAGCAGTATAATGACACAAAGGAGAGCAGTCATGCAGAGTCTAACTGACCCTCTTTATTGTCTCAACTTCGGCATCGTTCCTGCTCTGTGTTTAATTCCCGGGTCCTCGTCCTCCGTGTGTGCACATCTCTCCACCTTGAAGTGAATAAAGAAAGAGTCTGTGGGTGACAATTCATCAAAACAAGTCAAAACACTCCTGTGGTGTCCTGATGGCTAATGTGCAGGTCCATGTGCTCACGCTGTGGTGTTGCTCCCCTGCTTTTTCTTCTTTTTTTTTTTTTTTTTTTTTATTTCCACAGCAATGCTGCAAATCCTGGTGAAGTGCTGGGTGAAGGTGGAGAGCAGACTATAAAACTTATGAAAAAATAAACAAAACATTGCCAGCAAGAACGAAGAATAGGTAGGGCTATGAAATATTATTTCCAGTCTATTTGCACTTCGTTAAATCTGGCATGATATTTTACTGTGGTGTTTTGGGGGCGCGTGAAACCAGTTTGCCTTATCATACAGCAGACCGACTCGCTTGGCTTCCATACCTGAAAGCATAGCATCCTGGAATGCTGCTGAGGAAGTTTGCCTAAAATAAAAAGGTTTATGTGAGAAACATCCGTCTGCAGTAATTACCAAACCTATCAAATCTGATTTACCGCTTTGCTTGTGTGAGAACTTTTTCCAAATGTGTTTTCTAGAAAGTATGCATCATCTGATACCCAATGAAGGTGATGAATAGGACATGGCAGGTAGTTCAACGTGAGGGTGCAGAACAGATGGTGGTCTGTCCAACACTGGCCAGGAGGGATTGTGGCTGGGACAGGTTACACACACACACGCACACACAGGTCACAGGGAGGGCAGATACTCCAGATGGAATTCCGGCCCCTTTTAATATAACCAGTCTTACAACGTCAACTTCATGCAAAGTTGGAGCAGACTTTGGAAATGATCAGCTATTCATCCGGTTCTTTTCTTCTTTTTTTTTTGACAAGTTTATGAAGCCATTTCCAATCATTTAACCCTTATCTGAACAACAGATTTCATCTGTACCTACATGGAGAGGCTACATGTAGAGGGCAGATGTTTGATCCAAGTTATCTGAGAAGACAACTCAACATTTGGCAAAGCCTTTATTTTTCGGTGTCTTCAAAGTCATGGTTTTCACCTGCGGAGCTGATCAGTATTTAATTGCCAATTTATTGAAAAGCTGTTTTTTTTTCATCATAATAGAAGAGAGCATTGTACCATTAATGACACAGATGGTGTCATTAATGGTAGCTAATTTGAAATAACTGTTGTGATAATACAGTTTTGTATTTAGCAACTTTAACTGTCTCAGCAACTCTCTGGGTACAGATAGACCCTCGCTATTACATGACATGACTGATTAGATCATCGTAAAATAAATTACTAAAAAGCTACAAGTGGAAATTTCTAACAACTCGATTCAAAGATGAGATTTCGCATCTCCCTTGTCCTTTGTTCTCTGTCAATCTTTTCACCTCTGCAGGGAAGAATTTCAATTTCACACTCCGCTGGGGTGCATAGCACACACAGCCCTTAAACACTGGGCCAGAAACAGAGAGGTTGGCGGTATATTCATGAATGAGTAAACAAACTAAGAATGAACATAAAGGATACATCAACACATTTAGGTAAACAGCGTCACTGATATCGGTGAAAGAAGGCAGCAAAGGGGAAAAAAAAGCAAGATGGACTTATGTGGAGTCAAGAGGCCAGTGTGGTACATCGGTGAAGGAATAACATGATGATTTCTTAAGCTGTTTCACATGTTATCAAAACACATTTTCCCCCCCTGACATTTCACACCCCACTCTCATGTGAAACCATTTAATCGGACATGTATATTGTGCATAGACCCGTCGAATATGAGACAGGATGGTGGCAGAGGATAATAATATGTCATATAATATGTCCATCTTGCTAATTCACAGATGGCTGACATTGTAACTCTATGGAACTCAACAGATTTAAATGACGTGAAAACCTCAAACTGCATCTTCAAATGCCATGCTATTTACACGCAAAGCCCTGATACCACTTCATCAGCTACATACACTCTAAGAAAAGAAAAAAAAAAGATCCTTTCTATAATTGTATGGAAAAAATAGTATCCGTGGTCTAAGAGCCTGTGATTAATAGGTACTTTGTTATGGTGTCTGAGGACTTGTGGTCTTATGTTGAATTCAATTAAATCAACCAATAGCTGTCTAATTTTCCTTTTGGTTCAGTTCCTTTCACAAAGTGAAAAAAAACTACTTCAATGAAGCAACAACACAAGCAACAGTGAAAACGGGGAAACTGCTGTGACCTTCTGCACAAAATGAAAGGAAACCAGGGAAGCGATGCACAGTTAGAGTCTCATGTAAGACGCGGATAATGACTGACAAAGGAGCAGAAACGGTGAAAAAAAAGGGGGGGAGAGAGGGAAATCAAATGAGAGAAAATGCATTTTCTGGCAAGAAGAAAAAAAACCTCCATGTGCTTGAGTGTGATACGGAAATAGGCCCCTCTGTATTCATGAATCTCTTAAGGGTGCAATCAATGGGTAAGCGATACATAAAAGATGAGGCAGAGTTTGACCTGTGCACTGAGGGGGGAAGGGAAGTGTTCTGCGGAGCCTGGACCGGGGGAGATGGCGATTTAGACTCTGTCATGGCATCCTTTTGAAGTTCTGGCAGATGAGGATGGGCTGTGGATCAGCCCCTGGCCCTGCTGCATTAACCCCCCAAGCCCCAGCTCTGTTTGCAATGAGTCAGCAGCAGCACCAGTGGGCTGCCTGCTTGGCCCGCATGATGCATAATCTCTGCACTGGTGTAGCGCGGATCCATTATACAGGGCCATTATTCAAACTTCAGCGGCGATTATCTCTATGCTTTATTGCATTTTCACTGCAGCATGACTTCACAGCAGTTGGCTGTGGATCTGATGTTGATGCTTATTGTGGACAACGATGGAATTTGCGGAGCAAGGGCTCATAACATCAACTCAGCAACTTACTGTGCAATTCCTTATCTGCCGGCAGGCAACAAGGACCGCGGACGCACACAAACACACTCGCAGGCGCGCGGAACTTTATCTCGCCGAGGACCGAGATCGGCACAGATTGAAAGTCACTCTTGCTCACCTGCTCGCGCGCACATTCGCACACAGTTCGCGCACTTCTGCCGGACTGTGTGATTGCATGCAGGCACTCAGGTGATAAATAGAGGTGAGTCATGTCAGAAAGAGGATTTGGGAGGCTGCGGAAAAAGCAGAGAAGTATTGACAGAAAAGAGGGGGATTTAGATTTAGCTCTGTCCGTCCACAAGAGCCTCTGACCCTTCCCGGCTCCTCTACACATACACAGTATTTCACACTAGTGATGAGTCAGGACCATCTCAGGTCACTTTGAACTGACATTGCTCGGGAAACTATAAATCCAAGCCGTGGCCCGCTCTGACCCGACTCTTTCAATTAGGGCTCATCCCATCACCGTGGGCCCAGTCAACTATACAGCCGCATCGCTTGAAAACCTTAGGGCCAGAGCAGTGTCATACATAATAGATGGAGGAATGCACAAGCGGGTTTGCGGAATCTCATCTATATGCATAAAAGCATAAACTTATCTGAAAAAACCGCTCACCCAAATCGCTGTGTGATTAAAATAATTCCATGTTTTGTATAAATCATGATGATTAACCATCTGAGCCAGCAGTCTCACTCTTGTGTTTTCTCCCGATGCAAAGAAAACCCGATGAGGACGGTGAGGATGAAAGCGAGTTAGTCAGAAAGCCCCTCAAGAGGGGAACAAAAACATCTCCTGGCCTGAGGGTTAGCTGGAGACATATGCTTGAACACCTGTCAGGTCAGACGGAGGCCGCTTAAACTTTTCTCATTTTTTTTTCCAAAAATTACAAAACAAGCTGTATCTGAAAACATACAGTACGTCCATGTGATCCCTGTGTTCTGGGACTTTTTTTACAAGGGCACTGAGACGTGTACAGTATTTGCAATTGAAATACATGGTGTAACTCAGAGGCAGGCGAGATGACGGCACCCCACCCGGCCGGTAAGACTTCCAAAGGGCACACTTAATGAGCTCAGGGTGCTGTAATGTGAGAAGTGATGACAGGTAGTCAGTTATTGTTTAAAAAAAAAAAGCAGGTGTTTATGCGCATATACAGCATGCCGAGATGTGCCGAGTTACAGAATGCAAGGATAAGCAAGATTTTCTTTTTTTCTTTTTTACACCGAGTGTTTTTCTCCTGCCAAAAAATGTTTAAATTAGAATGAACTGGAAGTGAGACATCTCTGAGAGACAATGCATTCATTTGCAATTATATATTATATACCGCGAGAGAAGATTTCCTTCTTTCGACGTTCGAGGTCTACAGTCAAACGTTGTTAGAATTCAGATACATATCACGAGGCTTCTGACAAATAAATTGTCCTTCCGTAGAACTCAGAAGGAAAAAGTGTGGGCAAAGAATTCTGCAAACAACAGATAACGTTAATGTTTCTGAGCCGGTTAGAGAAAAGTTTTTTAACCAATAGTCACACATGTGCAACCTCAACAAATGTCGTTTTATAACCCAGACCACGATCTTTCCCTAAACATGGCCAAGTCTTGTTTGCCCTTAAGCTGACAAAACCTAAGCAAAACTATTCGTAAAGGCTGTTGATCTCAACAAATCATGAAATGAATTTGCACAGAATAGCTTGTCATGCATAGATGTCACAAACATGGTGCTTCTGAAATGTTTGATATTATATTTATCAGTGATTCGCAGAAGGCAAATCAGGGCACATCTATTTGGACAGCACATCCCATAACTACAGACAACTCAAAATGCATTGCAGAGCACAAACACAATGTTACAGGAACACAGAATGAAAACAACGAAACTGGAGGAAAAAAAAAATGTAGAGATAGCGCAGATTGATGGTGACTGCACTACTGGAGTGCTTTCAGAGCTAGCAAGAAGGCTAACCTCTGCAGGCAGCACAAGCAGCGCACTAAAGGTAAAAAATGAGACGTGATCCCTTTTGTCATCGTCTCTCTCTGCACACTTGTCTCTTTGACGTCCTTGTCAGTTCATTTTAGAGGAGGATGCGGGTTATATCCTGGAATGCATATGAAAAGCAGCCAAAACAATCAGACACGAGCAGCTAAATTGGCATGAAAGCCTGCGGAGCAAACGTAGAAGAGTAAAGGAGTCATATGCCACATTGGGTCTGACTCTGTTACTGAGCCCGAAACTGAAATGAATGCCAATATGATGAAGAGTTATACGAGTTGATCTACGCTGTTGGTGAGCAAAGCCTCCACGTGATTTTTCATCCACTAGGATTCAATATTTAAATACGAGCTAAAACTGACACACACGTTCCCACACACAAATCTATTAGTACAATAAAGATACTGGCGCATTAGAAGATATCTGTGTATTATGGTTTTTACACAGTGAGCTGCTGTATGGCTGATGAGGTGCTCAGGAGCTGAGCCATTAAGAAATGTGATGTTTTTGGAGCTTTGAGTCTTTTTGCTGGAGGGAAGAGGGATTAGAGGGTGGATGGCTGGGTGTTCAAGATCCTGGAAAATTTTCTGCCCTTTTTGCCGAACGTGGGTGGTGAAAATGTCTGGGGTGGAGGTTAACTCTCATCTGATTAGATCTGGAGTGTCTCTCTCTTCCTACCATGCACAGAGAGTAGTGGCCTTTCCCCTGTGCGCGACAAGTTTGGCGTTGTGAGAGCTGCAGTCTGTCGCGTGTCAGAGAGCCTTTAAATCCAGTCGCGCTCGTAACTAGACGACAAAATCCTCTGTGCACCTTCGGCAACCGTGTTCTAAAGTTGCATCACAAGATTGATAACACAATCTAAATAATTTATAAATGTTTCTGATGTATTTAGCATTTTGTCAGGATTAATTCCCATGTAAAAATTATTTATCAATTTTTCCTCAAGTAAAAGGTATTTCCTCATGGATTACACATTGTTTCGGAGTTCCTTTGGTGAACAATAATAACAAGTTGGTCAAAGTTTAATGACATTGGCAGTCACGATTGGGGAAAGACAGTCTTTTATCAATCAAACTCATATCTCAAACTGTAAGCTTGCTCGACCCAACCACCCCTACCATCCTCCAACTGTGAACTTTACCTCTATATAAAGACATCATCACAGACAGACAGCACTGCCCATATAGACTGGTGCTAAGGCACCTCTTATTTTCAATATAACCTAAAAAAAAAAAAAGATGCCAGAGTTGCACTTTTCCAACGACAACTGAAAGTAGCATAGTCTAATAAATCTAATTCTGTGAGAAAGCCTTCCTTCAAGAGTGTTAACAGACAGCTTTGTCACGGCTGAGGTCAATCGTATGCCCTCACCCTCATTCATAACTGCCTCCCTCACCTTCCCTCCGAGGCTCTCTGTCCAAGAATATTGCTTCCAAAAACTTCACTTTCATACACTCCTTTGTTCTCTCTCTTGCATAATCTGTGTTTCCTGTCCACACTTTTTTCCCTCCCTGGAGACAATCTCTCTCCATCTTCCCCCGGCTCCCTCTCACTCCATCGCTCTCCACTGCTCAGTTAGGATAACAGCAGCGATCTATCAGAACATTTTCTGTAACCAGAGGGCAATTTGCTAGACCTGGCAAAGCATCAGCCTCTTGCTATGCTGTACCAAGACACTGCTGTGACAATAGGAAAAAATTCTGATTAACCCAGCGTGTTTGCTGCAGCAGCGGGCGCAGTGAGAGTAAAGAAACAACAGTGATTTCATGCAAATATGCAGGGCTGCCAAGGGCTGTGAATGACTGACACATGCTGCTGCGATGGGTACATGCAAATAACGGTTCAAGAGAGGGTGTGCACGGTGATTAAGTGGAGAAACAAGCTGGAGACTCCAATCAGGCCAAATCAATGTGAACTAATCCTGCTCCAATTAAGAAACCACGGTTCAACGCCCAGGACCCAATTCAATTTCTTTCCGAGTTCTCGCTATGAGAGGATTGATTGAAAGTCCTGGACGGAGGTCAGACAAATCAGAGAATGCAGTTGTGAGGGATCTCTTTTTTTCACTTTTTAAAAGACACAGGGGTCTGACATAAAGTGTCTCGATGTATCGGCCCCACAGCTCACCACTTTGAAGCGATGACAAATGAGACCTGGGACGAGAAAACAGGAGGCTGGCTGATGAGA